>JAYMSP010000132.1:0-76549 GCA_036897095.1 Plantago elongata | reverse complement strand
TTCTTCAACAGATCACAATGGAGCACTGTCCTTAACCGACAATACCTGCATAATCTCCAAGTATTTACAGATCTAATTAACTCAGCAGACCGTCCGAGAGAGGAGAGCTGCCGACCGAGACCGAGGAGATTGAATATCACGACGGCAGGCTCCGCAACTTCAATGACTTGTGTGAACGGACTGGAGGCCGGTGGGAGCTGAATATCGGTGGGAGGAGAAATGAGAATGACTGAAGTCTGAATGAATGACAGCTGAAAATTGGGAGAATATGCGTTTGGGTTAGGGTTTTAGAGGCAAAGTTGTTACTCTTTAATTAAAAACGTTTTTGGAAGGGATGGGCTTTTTTTTTCGGATTAAATTCGGATTATCCGAAAATCCGACGGATTTAATCCGATCAGATCAGAAATCCGAAAAACTCAAAAATGCCAACCCGAAATCCGATCCGAATATGTCGGATCGGATCGGATTGTCGGATTTTCGGTCCGGATTTTCAGTTTTCGGTTTTTTTTGTCACCCCTAGACAAGACTACTCTCAACCATGAAAGATGACCTTTCAATTATGCCTAGGTGGTGGACGAAAAATGAAGATCGTGCTCTTCAATTAATTTGGGGTCAACTTTATCGACGTCTGGATTGGCCAATGTTCACCATAAGTAGGCGTTTCCTTTAAGTGAAGGAGGTATGGGATGAAGGTGTACTGGCCGATGGAAGTGTTCTTGTTGGTATTATGCCAAGAACCAAAGAACAGCTTCGCAATTGAGCTAGGCGTCTTGACATTCACCACGATATGTAGAAGGTCGGAGTAAGACCTGCTTTGTTGTTGTTGTTATTGTTGTTGTTGTTGTCATCGTCGGCGGCGGCGGCGGCGTTGTTGTTGTTGTTGTTATTATTGTCGTCATTGTTGCTTTGTTGTTGTTGTTGTTGTTGTTGTTGTTGTTGTTGTTGTTGTTGTTCTCTTTGTTGTTGTTGTTCTTATTATTTCTCGTTGTTGTTTATGTTTCTGTTTGTACTTCTAATAAAAAGCGAGTTGTATTGGCACAAAAATAGTTTTTTATTCAATACGAACGGAATATGATGAAAGATTACATAATACGAATACAAACAGATTGAACCGAAAGTAGGAAATGAAACAACTAGAACAATGAAAACATAATTTAAGTGGTCTTCCTCCAAATGTGCTCGATCAAATCCTTCTGCAATGCTTGGTGAGTGAGTGTGATGTGCATATCACGCCTAGTCTACATGTATCCTTCAACAGAGTTGATCATTGAAGTGCATATGGTGAATCGAATACCGGAGAACAAATCTTCTTCCACTAAGTTGACGGTGTCTTTGTTGAATTTTTGACATACTTCTCGTATGTTTTGGTCCGGAGATAAGTATACCTTTCATTCTCAACGATCATGTTATGTAGGCATATACATGTATTCAAAATCTTGGAAATAAGAGGGATTGTTTTGGCCAACGCTGGGTTGCGAATGATGGCGAAGCGTGCTTGCTAACAACCAAAAGCACGCTCAACATCTTTTTAGACGACCTCTTCCTTTTGTGCAAACTTGGTCTCTTTGTGAGTGACTGGATTTTGATGGACTTGACAAATGTCGCAGGCGAGATAAATCCCATCAGTTAGGTAGTACGCCATGTTGTAATGATGACCGTCCACTTTAAAGTTTACCGGAGGAGATACACCGTTGAGAAGATCATCAAACACCGGTGAACGAGCAACAACAGTGAGATCATTGAATTTACCTGAAACTCCGAAGAAAGAGTGTAAAATCCAAGTGTTGTGTGAAGCAAACGAGCATCAACTTACCAATTTTGCCTTGGCAAAGTGATATTTGGTAGGTTATTAAGAGTAATTTGAGTTTAAAGAGAGAAAGAAGGGTGACATTTGTAGTGTAGAGAAATATATGAAGTTTGGTGTCTATTTATAGATCTCGAAAAAATATGGTCGTTGGTGTATATATATATATATATATTTATTATTTTTTTATTAAATATTTTTTTTAAATAAAAAATAAATAAAAAGGCTAGGACACTAGCCGTTTGGGGCTGGCTCCACGATGGGCCCAGCCCCAAACGTTGCGGGATCGGTCGCGGAGCCGCGACCGATGCACACGCCCGTCCACTGTAAACGGTCTAAGTTCGATATTGACAGTGGTGAATCCAAAATAAAATTTTAATGGGATCGAATTTAACTCATGATATTTTTTTCCAACTTCATAATCTTTATTGTTTACTACTTAATATATACAATAAAATGAGCAAATAATTTATAGTTATTGTTATGTTGTCGCATGACTCACATATTTTTAAAATTTATTATTATTTATGTACTTGTAAGTACAAGTGTTATTGGACATGTTAAGAAAATTCTTATATTTGAATAATAGAAATTAGAAAAGTAACTAAATAAAGTGATATTGAAGGAAAATGAAAATCAACCTATAAAGAAGAGAAAGTGAATGCATTTTTAATTCTTTAGAATATAGGAAGGGATAACCAAAGCAACATCAAAATATCAAAGGAGATGAATAACAAAAGAAATTTAAAACATAAAAATTAATAAATGAAATGTAAAACATAAGAAGATGTAAAATATCAAAATATTAAAAGAAATTCAATACATGAAAAATAATAAAAGAAATGCAATATAAACCACACTCACTAGGTGTTGAACCCAAGACTTTTAAGTTTTTAATGTTGAGTTTTACCACTCAACTACAACATTTATAATGTTGCATAACCGCAGAACAATTAATATGTACCAAATGTATTTTTTTTTCAACACTAATAATTTAGAGGCCTGAAAAAAGTCGAGCTGGGTCGAGTGACCCCTCTTAACCCAGCCTGAACTCGCCACTAGATACAGGAGTGCGATGGACTTATTTTCGAAATTAATGTATCACGTGAGTATCTAGCTCATAATATATAAATTAAATGAAGTAATAAATCTATATAAATATTTTTATAATATAAATAGACATTGAATTCAAATTTTAATAATTGAATTTATTAAATATAGGGAGCTTAAGTGGAAATATATAAGTGTTACACGAGTAAATGTCAACATTCGCCCTACTACACCTTCACCTTGCTAAGATATTATGAAGGGAAATATTTTTTTTATTTTTTTGACAGTTTTTTCACTCGAAATTAAACATCCTTTTAATTTTCCCGAAAAACGACCTTCCTATTGAAAATCTATTTTAAAAGAACTGGGAAAAGAAGTTTTGAAAATGAAAAGGAACTATTTCAAAGGAATGCGTTATGCATATACACCCCTCGTCACTAATTCAAGTTCCCGTATTTCCTTTTAGGTCGTTTCTAATTTAAGTTTCTGTTTCTATATTTGAAAATATTTACCTCACAGTTCACTAAAATAATCTAAATTGGTCAATATGAGCTTCCCCCGCTTTATTTTACTATTATTTTTAATAAATTTATATTAATTTATTACATTGTGTTAAAATTTGTATTTGATTTTGAAAATTTGAAGTTCACAATTTGTATTTGATTTTGAAAATTTGAAGTAGGGACGAAGAGAAGGGAGTAATATTATTCCATTAAAGTCATCTAGATAACAAGTTTCGTTTTTCTCAGGCTTCGTCAACTCAAAATTGAAATTGGCATAGATGCTAATTGTCACGCATGATACTTTCATACCTAATATTATTAAATTAAAATTAAAGATCAATTGTATTTAGATAAAAAAAGTACTTGTTGATTTTTTAAACCTTTCTTAAAATAAACATAATTACTCTTAGTATATAATAAATTATACTCTCCATTTAACATCAACCTTGTATGTTAAATTTACTGAGAAATTAGCCTAACCCTGATTATCATAATGAAATTACCCCCAAGTGACAATATAAGATCTGAATTGGAGTGGATCGAAATGTTTTGATTCTTCTTGCAGTTGGACCACAGATTAGCAATGGGCCGAATTTTGGAGTACTGTTCCACAAAAAAACCCGCGCCAATTCCGCGCGTAAAACCCTACGCACTATCTCTGATTGATTTCAATTGCCATACCATCAATCCTTGAGTTGAGTTTCTTAGAATAAAGAGAAGCTGAATGGCTACATCACGTGTAAATTCCGGTGCATTGGTTACTCTGCAAGAACTAAACCCCTCTTCACCAATCTTCAACCACGGTTCCTCTTTCAGAGTTACTGGAAAGTCAGTTCTTCTTCTTTCAAATGCTTTTCTTCTTCATTTGCGTCTCTATAATTTGGTGATTCAAATTCTTTCTTACTTGTTAATGCCTGCAAAATTATGGCGATTCGGGTCGATTCTGTATTAATGATCAGTAATTTGTTTGGTTTAGGTGTTGCAATTGGACATTGTATGCATTTGCAATCCATGAATTGAATACCATTTTATTATACTCAGTTTACTGATTATGTCTGGATAAAAAATATTCTAGGTGTTTCTTTTATTTGTTATTGGTTTGCATTAGCAGTCATTTGGTGACCACCCTATATTGTTTCAGCGCTTTAGTATGTTTGAAGTGGTTTAAGGTTTATACTTTATGTTCCGATTAGGTTGCAAGGATATGATGTGGAGACATCTGTTGCTGTGATTGTTGATGAAGGTTGTAGCTTAAAAGTAGATACGCAGCTTTTGAGCCTCGGTCTCCGCTCAGGTTCGCTGTATCAGTTCATTGGAGAGCTGCATATCGAGCCTAATAATGAGGTATACGGGTTTTTTTATGACCGGAAACTGTTAGTGTACTAGAACATGTTTGCTTATATTTTGATTCTGGTGATGTTAATATAATGATATGATATGATATGGACTAAAACAAGTATACAACTCTCCACCTGTCTGACAGGCTGACCTTGACAAAAACAATTGCTTTCGGTTCATTGTGACTGGATTATGTGTGGTATGGTATTTTATCTAATGATAAGGACGATATTGCTTTTTGTTCATATTGGTTTGGGACTTTGTTGGTTGCCTTCAAGTCCATTTATTAGATTGTAGTTCATTCATCAAAATTTATGTTTTGAGGACCAAGTTTAACTAGACTTGCAGACTAAACTAATAAGCTTTAGATGGCCAAGTTTAGCTTGACGTACACTTAAGGCCAATTAGAATATAATGCCCAGCTTGTTTTGATGAAATCATGTTGGAAGTACTTGAGAGTTGAAACTGTTTATGAAGATATGCTTTAGCTGAGACTGCCTCTTAAATCTGTATGTGAAGGGAAGCTATGAAATATTCGATTAGTTGTAGTTTTGAATGATCTATTAATCCAATTATGCTGAGGTTGAATTATTTCTGATCTCAGGCAATTCTGAAGGCACGTATAGGTAGAAATGTTGATGGAATGGACCTCAATCTCTATCGTCAGTCATTGCAGCTTCTGAAGCAGTTTCAAGCTCAGCAGACAAGCATTCAAACAAGTTGAGAAGTATGTTATTCCAAGCTTATGCAAGTAAAATGTGTGTTTAGTTTGTCGCAACTATGAGCATTGGAATCCTCCATTCACAATATGCTGAAAGTTCTAGGAGAATCTTGATGCAGAGCTGATATTTAGATTGCTTTTCAATGCCAGATTAGTTATTTGCTGTGGAACTAGATTATCTGCACAGGACAATGGAACTTAACAATGTGTTCTACACATTTTCTACTATATGCATGAAATTATTCAGGATCCCATATGAGGACTTATTTATAACCTTTTTGTTTCCCTTACTGCTTCAGACTCTTGACTGTAAACTTGAGTTACAAACATTCTTGTGTACAATCTTATCTGCGTAGCTGTGTTGAATCCATTCTCATCTGTAACTTCTCCTGCGCAATAAGACTTAAGACGCTCCCGAACGTCTTTTAGCTCAATTCTACGCGCTGTGAAAGGAAATGTGTTGAACGGATTCTTTACGCTTGGTTCTGCCTTTATTTGGCCTTACATTGGAAACTAGTGTCGGTCTAAGCTGTACGGTTTCATCATTGGAAGGTTAGTTGGAAACTATGCAGTAATAATAGATTATAGTAATAGTTTCCTCCGAGATAAGACCAACAATGTGTAATAAACTACTCAACTAATGACCGACCTTTTATTTTGAGCCACCAATTTACTGGAAACATTTTTTAAGAACGTCATCTTCCAAATATGATAGCTACTTTTTCATTTATCTATGGTTTGCTTGTACAAATGCTTGTTCCATTGGTTTGATGATATCTTAATCTATAACCTCCTTGAATTCATTCAATTCTTTTTACCTTTTAGTTTATGTACATTCCTGGAGTAATCCCATTGAAATTGACCCATGGGGTCGGACCGAATTTGTATTCTATGCCTCCGAGTTTGAGTCTGATGTATTAGGTACGGTTCTTGTGTGGTTTTGCAAGGTATAAATTTTACCCTGTCTGCACGAATTAGAGTAGCAGTTGCAGGTTTCCTACGTTTTAATAAAAAAATTGGTACATAAATTATAAATGGAAGTATGGAACTTTTGTTGGTATATTATTAAACCTTGAGTTTATGAATGAATTAAGAGGGGAATGGATAATCTTGGACATGTTTCCATACAACAAATTAATATGTGGCTCTGCAATTAGTAATGCATCATCATTTAATATAAAAAGTATCTAGACCACTTCCAATACTCCACCAGAACTATCTTTTTTTGTCATTGTCAAGAAAAATTGCAACAGAGTTGACTTGCCGTGGGCGAAGTACACAACATACCTAGGGTATAAATCTAACAGTTGAGATGCATATAGTTTGTAACTTGTAATCAGGCCCCTACCTTACCTAGTTACCTATGTCCAAGAGTCAACAATGGTGATGCCTAATCTTTCTACAGCATCTCCCGTATAAATCAGTTTAACTCGACAGTCCTTCACCGAAAGTCTGTCGTCGTAGAGAAGGAAGGTTTTCCAATTATTTGCCAAGCAAGACGAACCGAGTTCATGTACGTTCTCTTATTCCGATATACAATGATTTAGTTCAGTTTTCTGTATGTTATTGGTACTTAAGAGCCTGTTTGCTCTGAGCATAACTATATGAAATGTTTCTTGAAATTCAGTACTTATATATTGATCATTTCATCTTTCCTTTTGTGTCATCTGCATCGTTGTTTCTTTGTTCGAGTCAACACTGTATGTTTCTGGTTTACAGAAATTCAGTTGTATCTTGTAGATAGTTTCTCCTATAAATAATGATAATTTGTTCGACAGATACAAGCCTATTGAGAAGATGGTGCAATTTTATACTCTTTTCAATGCACTTTCAAAGAATATATCAAGCCGTTCACCTGGTAAGAAGAGTAAACTCGGTATAGGAGGGGAACCTGCTGGTGAAATGGCCAACAAACCCAAGAGGAATGGAATTGCTGTGACTTCTGATCCGAACAGTTCTAAAAATTTTGCTGCAGGCTATTCGAAAAGAGGAAAAAAAGGCCTCAATCAGGATCGATTCATCGTATGGGAGGTACAAAATGATAGCTCTAGTACACTAATAGAACCACAACCTTATCTTGAGTGTCATACATATGGCATGAAAAATGTCGAAGATAAGTTTATCTCACCGTGTGGGTATTAATATGTTGATTCAGGAATTCGGTTGTGAAGATGGCATGATCTTTTGTGGTGTTTTTGACGGACATGGACCATGGGGACACCTCGTGGCCAAAAGAATACAAAAATTAATGCCACTCTCTTTGCTATGCAATTGGCAACAATCCGTTGATCTAAATCCACTCAATCTGGATAACAACTTGGCATTTGATGGAAGTGATATCCGATTTGATATGTGGAAAGAGTCTTACTCGAGGACTTGTGCAGCTGTTGATCAACAACTTCAGCAGTATTCTGGAATCGACTCGTTCTACAGTGGCAGTACATCTCTAACACTCATCAGACAGGTATTGCATGTTTCATGTTAAGAAAATTAGAGACCTCCAAATCTTTGAAAATGGCCATTCATTAAAAAAAAAAAGGCCCTCATATTCCCTTGTAACTCTCTTGGACAAAAACCATAGTAGCTTATATCTCACCCTGTGAACTATATTCATTGATCTTTTGAAGGGTGACTGCATGATAGTGGCAAATGTGGGAGACTCTAGGGCTGTACTAGCAACCGGGTTGAATGATGATAGTTTGATAGCAACTCAGCTCACGGCGGACCACAAACCAAATTTGCCTCGTTAGCTCTCTTTTCGATAATCATGCATTGTCATTACTTATTTTTCCTTTGTATCATGCTCTTTTCTTTCTATTTATTAGTTTACTTGAAGTTTTAAAAATGCACGGTTTCTGTCTCTTGTATGCCATAGACGAGAGGAAACGAATAGCACAATCAAGAGGGAAAATATTCTCATGCCCAGATGAACCAGGGGTGTATCGAATGTGGATACCTGGGGAGAGACTCAAAGGTCCAGGTTTAGCTGTATCAAGGGCATTTGGTGACTACTTTCTCAAAGACTTTGGCCTTACCTCCGAGCCAGACGTAATGCAACTTAACATAACACCTCAAGATCAGTTCATCATATTGGCAACCGATGGGGTAAGCTCTCCTTCTGTACTGTACTGTACTTTCGAGAAACCACCAATAAAAGTATTGATGTCACAGGAATACAAGTGAAAGAACTCAATGATAGATACTTGTGCGTACTTTTTGTTAGGTATGGGATGTTATGTCTAATGAAGCAGCAGTGGGGATTGTTGCTTCAACACCGGAAAGAGCACAATCAGCTAAGAGGCTTGTTGAATACGCGACTTGTGCATGGAAACGCAAAGGAAGAGCTGCTGTAATGGATGACATTACAGCAATTTGCGTCTTCCTTCATCCTTCGAATGCTCCTGAATCAACTCATGACACGAAGCTAGATGGATAATTAATTTGTGTAAGACCGAGACTAACTCATGGTAAGAACCACATATGATGGTTCATGAACTAGATAAGAACTGATCATGGCAATTCAAGTTAACTTGCCATCGATTCTTGATAACTCTTTTGGCAAGTTCAAATCAAAACCAGAGAAGATTTTTGGTTGCTAATACATGCTATCTTCAACACTTGATGGCAATGATCAAATCCATTATCATACTCTTATCAATCAAATGAGTCCCTCTAGTGTCTAATTAAGCTTTTGTAATTATGCTTCCTTTTTTACATTAATTCTATCTTATTAATCACTCATTTTGATTAGTGTTTTGCTTGTGAAGAAAATCATGTGCGACTCCTTATCTCAATTGATTACAATACATATATGCATCTTTTTAGTCACATATCGAAATCACACAAATGAATTATTTATGATATTTAAGTTCGAACATATTAAATTAGTTGAATTTAGTCGATTATGTTCTCTTGTAAACTTGAAAATTCATATCATGCTCTTGACAGTTAACCTAGCTAACAAGATGTAGATCAGTACGTTTCTATCTTGCCTACCTATTTCGAGAGGTGGCCACATTCTTGTCTCGTGATATTTATTCGATCTTGCGTGCATAAACCGTTGGTATTTATTCTTGTGATATTTATTCGATCTTAGGTACATATAAATTATCGGTATTATTTTTGTGATATTTATTCTTACGATATTTATTCGATCTTGTGCACATATTAGTATGACAAATACATTTTTCACATATGCTTTATGATGCACATGGAACATTATTTATTCTTGTGATATTTATTCGATCTTGTGTGCATAAACCGTTGGTATTTATTCTTGTGATATTTATTCGATCTTAGGTACATATAAATTATCGGTATTATTCTTGTGATATTTATTCTTACGATATTTATTAACTCTTGGGTACATATAAATATGACAAATACATTTTTCACATATGCTTTATGATGCACACATGGAACATTATTTTCACATGTGTCAAGTTAAATTTAGTCACCTGTGTATAGTGGAAACTATACTTGGTGTGATTTGTGCAATGAAGGGATTCGTATGAACCGAATACATCTTGATTATGGGTTAGATTCATTAACATCAATCTACAAAACAATGTCAACCGTGTAAATAACTTGTCTAAATTAATAGCGACTTTAATGTCCTTGTCTTCATAATTACTATCATAATTTTCCAGTTTAAAGTCCCTAGTTTTAATGTCCAACTGTCCTCCCTCTAAGTAAGATCTAGCAATAGCGAGTGTCGATAATAATTGTGAACTTGTGTTTTCATTAGTCAAGAAAGTTACAATCATCATAGTACCTGATTGGTTTGCGTTTATCTCGGTCAAACTACATAATCAAAGTCCGAAAAATGAAACACAATATTAGATGTAGTTTGACCTGCTTCTGCATTTAAAAATCGAACCAATTACTCAAACGAAAAAGAGCCAAGTGAGGAAAATGCATCCTACTACAAAGACGACGTAAGATTGAAACGAAACTGTTTGTGGTCGGAAAGCTTCAACTGCAGGGCTTTGTGCAGTGATGTTCACGTCTGTGTCTCGAGTGTTTATGGTCGGATTCCGTAGAACATAACTGCCATCACTTTCTTCCGGATTAGCTTCCATAGAGACTTCATCTGCAGTAGAACGGAGAGACATTTCTCTTTGCAGATAATAGAGTTGAAGCATTGTTTCTTCAAGTTGAGCCTTCATCTTTCTGTTTTCGTTTCTCAAACTAAGTATGATGGTACGGTATCTCTCCGGCAAGGCTTCGTCAATCCACTGCCAGAAATCACATCCTCCGGCATTCTGAAATATAATTGGTGATTATAAACTTCGATTTAGTGAACAAGATTTTCAGGTCGACTGTTGAAGGAATGAATTCGAGGTTAAGAAGAAGTAATGAAACATACCTGGTAATTGCTGCATTTGATGAAGCGGCGGTAGAGATTTGGATCGGTGTTGGACGTGAATTGTCGCACACCAGCTCCACAAGCATGAATTCTACCATGGCCTTGACTCATTACTGGAGATTGAAGAGTATGAATTAGCGTAGTGAGTGTTGAAGAAAGTGGCTGACTTTGTGTTGAAGATTGAAATCGATTTGGGGGTTTTATGAAACCCTAATTGATTTTCCCACCAAAAAATTGATGGAGACTTCTCTTTTTCGCGCCAGATTAGATATTGGAGCCAAAAAGAATCTATTTGATGTAAACAGACAAAGGTAATTTAGAACCACATTGGCATCCCAAAACATTGTTACTAGTGGATTGAGTGGCTGACTTCTTCATCTAATTCTATCATTGCTCTCTTACAGCCACTCTCCCCCTCCACCCAGAGTACGTGTGTTGCGCAAGAGCACGTCGGTATTGCTTCTATGCAGGAGAATCCATCAAACTGTCAATTGGTTGATCATCCTCAGACTCATCATCATCTGAATCTGAACACACTACTTCATTACCATTTAATGCAGATTCTCTAAACTTGTCTTCTTCAGTTAACTCCTCCTCCTCAAGTAGATCTTCAGCATCGACTTCCCTGAGGAAGTTGTGTAGTGGACAACAAGCTAGTATGATATCTTTCTGCGTGTCCAAATGATAGAACATCATAGACCTAAGGATTGCCATATTTTCTTTAACATGCCAAATGTCCTCTCTATAACATTTCTAGCAGAGGCATATTTCAAATTGAAGTGTTCCTTTGGATTCTTAGGTTGAAGATTGGATTCTGACCACTCCTTCAAATGATATCTTGTCTTCCGAAAAGGTGGTAGGAATCCATGAGTATTCTTGTATGGAGCATCAGTCAAGTAGTAATTACCTACAAACAAAACCATCATTAATGGTAATCAAAGTATCATGTATTCAACATCACTAACTTTGGCATCTACCAATAACAATGTGAAGAACTACTTAGCTGGTTAGAGTTTACCTCTTGGGATAGAGAAACCATGCCTCATTGCATCCCTCAAAACACAATCATCATTTGCAGATTCTTCCCATCAAATTAGAACATAAGAAAACTTCATGTCCTTGTTGCAAACAGCTAGTACATTCACATAAATGAATCCCTTCCTGTTTCAATACATGTTCGACAGTTTTGCTAGAGTTTCAACCCTAATGTAGGTACCATCTAAAGCTCCAAAGCAACCCTTCAAAACAACAAGATCAAATGATCAGTCATCTAAATTCTCAAATGGACAGTTAACAAGCTAAGTAATGCAACCAAGAAGTGCACTATATGTACCTTGAAGTGGCACCGAGGTTCCTCCTCACAAGTTGGTGGTATGGGCACCGGTCACGCAAGCAAAATCTCATGAATATTCAAATCACATTTAAGCACCTCATTAAAATATAGACTAACAGTTTGCGAACTCCTTTTGAAATCAGTTGTGGATATCCTTTGTTTGGTGTGATGTCCCAATATCTTAAGGAAGATGGCCACTTTCTCCTCCAAGGTAACTTATAAGCATTCCTTCAATCCCCCTCGAAGTTTAAGTAAGGCAGACAACTGCTTGAATGGTTCCATTCTCATCCTAAAATTGTCTTTACATGTCTTGTCAGTTGTTAGAGTGAGCCTACTCATGTAAGCTTTTGCCCTTATAATTTTCGGTATAAGTCGATACCAAACATGATTAGTTCTTCTACATTTACGTGATAACCTAGGCCTAACACGTCTAATGTAGTACCAAGTCATAGCAGTCCCATTGACATAACCATTATGAGCCGAATGAGTTGTTGCCTTTGTGTGTTAGACAACATGTCTCTATATCCCCCAATAAACAGTAAATTAATCTACAAAAAATCACCAAACTTCTTGTTCATTTCAGAAACATAAAGCAACCAAGAATCAATCTATTCATCACACCTAGTTACGGGCATAAACTAACAAAAACAATTAATTCATCTTGTTTCATAAGCATAAACATTTAAAAATCAGGAAAGAAAGGAGACATAAAAAGAAAGGACACATTAAATATCAAATCAAGCATTCAATACACCACAATAAATAGCACACCACTAGCATTAATTGTATATTATTGTACCAATTTTAGCTACCAATTTCACCATACCTTCACGAGCTGCAACTCGAACACGACAGCTTCAAACATCGACTGTTGCGCTGGAACAGTGATTCTGACACCTGAAACAACGAGATCCAATGTTAAAAACTCAACTCACAGTCGAACAAAGGATGCGAGGCTTGAAAGTTCGAACTCAATTGTGGTCTCTTCGTTCATATAGTGAGCAGTGAGCTTGGAAAAGAAAATGAAGGAAAATGCATTTCATTTCTCGTATATATATGTGGCCAATAAGGTTTACTGTTTGGTGGCATTGTTGTAATATTCAGACAAGGTAGAAATGCATTCAAATACATGAGAATCAAAATGTATTTGAATGTGCTCCGAATGTGTATTTGAGAATACACTTCTTCAAAAATCCATGGGCTTCGTCGGGCTTTGATTATGCGTTTGGAAACGAAACACATCAACCCAATCACCAAATGTATGCGGTTAACCGACCAAACATACCACAATACACAAAACCAATTAGGCCCTTATTCTCTTTCCACTTTGCTGTAAATATTGTACTTTCTTTTTGGAGAATATATCTTTCTAAAATTATGAAGATTCGTAAAATTTCACAAAAAAGTTCACATTTTACTAAGTTGTACCGTCTCGGTTCGGTAACATATTGTTATATGTACGAATATATACATTATTGTTTAGTAGGTCACAAATTGTTCATGAAAGTGATGTTTATTAATAATTTTCTAATAAATAGTAGTAGTATTTTATAACATTTTCAAAATCCTAAAGTGATATACTCTCACACGGTTACACATTCACATTTTTGCACACCAGCCTTCACTTTCGAATGGTTACGATGAACTAATGATGGGTCGGACCTAAAAGCAATCGAACGAAGAATGAATATGCAGGTGACTTCACGCCATTGCATCATCATCTTGTCTTATAAGGTTCTTTGCCTTATAGAATTGTTTTTAGGCTCTGTTTACCACTAACTTTTTAGTTCTATGAGCTTTTTTTAATAAAAAGCTTGTTACATAAACGTATGATTTTTTCAAACAAGCTATCTTTCAACTAGCTGATTTGAGAAGCTAACCAAGTTAGCTTGTTGAAAAAAAAAATTACATAACCAACTATCAGCTACTTTTTCAGTTAGTTTTGCTAAACAGGGTTTTAGACATTTTTCCCTAGAAATTTTGTTATTTTTGTAATGTTATTGTAAAATTGTAGGCCTTTTCTTGTATTTCTAAATGCAATCGGAGAAACAAACCAAACTATTGGAGCATGATCCAACCGAACAAGAATAACCATACAAATTTTGAAATCATAATGAACTGAACATAGAAACCAAATACAAAATAAACATATCATATATCAAATGAACAAACGTATGTTAAGTTCATGCTCAATTCATTATGTTTGTAATATAATCCAATCATATAAGTTATCACTCTTGTGTTTTGATTACACTAAAATCAGTTTGAATCTTAATGGGTTCGTCTTATGAGAATCATCTGGTATTTAGGAAAGACCAAAAAGGTCCTACATCAAACACAATCATAGTCAATTTACACACACACACAAATCTTAAAATTTGATTTTTTTTCCGCGTATCAACCCTATCTTAAAAAAAAAGAAATAAAATACTACATGAGCTGTTTGGTTTTCCTGTATGCAAGCATGTTGATATTTTACATAAATAAATTTGGTTATATTTTTTTTTTAGAAACGAATGTACTATTAATATCCAAAAAGCAAATAAAAAGCAAAAGGCGATCAAAGAGATCATGCCTGAATCCGAAAATGACTAGTAAGCAAAAAAAAATCTAAACTACCAAAAAACTACTAATTAACTATCAACAGGTTCCCAACATGGGTCCTCAGCTCCGGACATTTCCAAGTTCTATAAACCAAAACATCCACAATCTTCCTACCCACATGACTACAATCTGGAATAACAGGATTGTCAGCGAAGCACATCTCATTCCTGAACATTCATGTCACGTAAATTGTTTCGGTGAAGGCTAACTTCATGATTTTGGCTCTCCATCCCTTTCCACGAGTTCTGCGTAGTATCCATAATAACTCTGACTCCCAATCCTGCGGGTTATGTTGTATCCTTAACCAGTTCAGAACGTATTTCCAGATCCCCGCTATTATGGAGCATGCAAAGAGAAGGTAGTGGACGGACAGAAATATCAAGTCAAGGTTGGCAGCAAATCGAATCTATTCATCCTCTCTCGTGGCAAGTCGATCCTAGCAAGCTAGCCAAGTCACTAGATGCGCCCTTGGTCGCGCCACATTCCGGTAGAACAACGTTCGCCAAGGTGCCAAAGTTTCGTTCTCCAGTAAGGTGCGGTAAATCATCTCAGTACGGAAGCGTGTCAGCAGCAACAGGGTAATCCATGTCGAATTTTAGTTACCAATGATCGATTCTTAACAATTCCACGAAAGATCCAGGAGCACGAATTCGAAACATCTCCTAGTAGAAGTCGATCCTGCGGCATATAATAGATATGCACCCATTTGACCCACAGATTGTCCTTTTCCATACAAATTCCAAAGCAGTTTTATCATACATGCTTGGTTCCACTCTTTTAATTTTGTAATTAGTAAACCTCCTTGAGATTTAGGTTTACAAACCTTCACCCATGCCACTGGGGCTTTACGTGTGATCATCTCACTATTGGACCACAGGAAGGAACGACAAATAGCTTCGACATGTTTCAAGACACCCTTGGAGAGTGGTAGACATTGAAGCCAGTAATTAGTTACTGCAAACAAAACACTTCTAATCAATTGTACTCTTCCAGCGTAGCTAAGTAGTTTTGCACTCCAATATCGAATTCGGGATACAATCTTATCTATTAGCGGTTGGCATTGCCCGATTGTAAGCTTTTTACTGGTCAATGGGACTCCCTAGTAACGAAAAGGAAGGGAGCCCTCTCGAAATCCATTGATCTGCTGCATGTTGATCTTGTCCGCCTCCTCCAATGCGCCGAAATAGATTTGACATTTCTGCGGATTGATTCTCAGCCCCGTGGCTCGGGAAAAGGTGTCAAACTTCTCCACCAGTAGAACATAAACAGGATCCCCTATGGAGAACAAAAGTAGATCATCCACACATCTAAGATTAATAATATGTAATCTTTCACAACGGGAATGGAAGTTGAACTCAGGGACCTGTTTTAACTCCTGTAATTTGCGATACAGATTTTCCATGACCAAATCAAAGAGTAGTGGAGAGATGGGATCGCCCTGTCGAAGCCCCCGTTTAGCCTTCAAACATTGTGATACATTGCAATTGATCATATACCGATAGGACATAGTAGTGACACAAATCATAATCCAGTTAACAAACTGTGAAGGAAATCCAAGTTCATTCAGGATAGTCTTGAGTGCACTCCATTCCACCGTATCATAAGATTTATGTAGATCCATCTGTAGCATACATTTAGGTGCACCATTCTTCCTATTATATCCCCTCAAAAGCTCGTATGCCAGAAGTATATGATTTTGAATTTTCTGTCATTGGATAAATGCAGCTTGGCTTTCATGTACTAGATTAGGCAAGACAGTACTCAGTCTAGAAGTAAGAATTTTCGATATGATCTTATATAGTGTAGTGCAACAAAATATCGATCTAAAATCCTTAACCATCTTTGCATCTGCGATCTTTGGAATTAATGTCAAAAGGCTACAGTTCACCGACTTGTACATCCGATCTTGCTCAAAAAATTCCTTAACCGCTTGAAAAACATCGGGCCCAATGATACTCCAGGTTAGGGCTGCTCATTTTATCCGTATCCGTGAATCCGGTCCGTTATCCGCGAAAACGGACGGATACAGATCGATCCGTTAAAAAACGGACCGAATTGCGGATGAGGTTTTACTTCATCCGTTTTGAACGGATAAAACGGATAAATCCGCCAGATATCCGTTTATCCGTTAGACCAAGGATATTATTGGTATTTTACAGTTTACCCTAACTATTGGTATTAGATTAGGCAGCCGACATTCTGTTCTTTCTCTACCAAAACACTACACAATCCGAAATCATCTTCCTCCTAATCAGATCTGAAATCAAAACCAAATCAATCTCAAGCTTCTCTAACCACCAACAATGTCTGGCCGTGGAAAGGGCGGAAAGGCTCTCGGAAAGGGTGGAGCAAAGCATCATCATTTGGGGGTTGGTGATTCGGTCATTCGGTCTCCTTCGAAGACTGTTACTGTAGACAATCATCGTCTCTTTCCTCCTCCAGCAAACACACAGCAGCTGGATTCCCCTTGAATGCCACATTAGTAAATACATCAACCACGCAGTATTTGACTGGTTTTTTCGCCATAGCTGCTCGGAGGAGTACTAGCTGCTATCTTTCAGGAATCGGGACAATCCCGATACACGATCGTGTTAAATGAAAAAGGGACGTACCTTGTACGGATTTGGGGGTTAAGTTTAGGGCTTTGTTTAGTTTTCGATTGACAATGATGCTTGGACAGTGGTGCTTTGAATTGTGTTTGTTATCCATGAGTTTTTCTTCTTGTTTATTCTGTGGATTGTAATTTGCTGGAAGAAAGAAAAGATTTGGGGATTATCCTTCTTCTTTTTTTTCTCTCTCTTTTTTTTTCTTTGAATTTACCGGATACGGATATCCGCCGGATTTATCCGTTATCCGGTGGATTTATCCATATCCAATCCGCTTGGAACGGATTGGATAACGGATGGACTATTTTTTCATCCGTTTGACCGGATATCCGGTCAAACGGATGCGGATTGATCCGTATCCGTCCGTTGCGCAGCCCTACTCCAGGTGGTTTTAAAGAACTTGGCGTTGTAACCATCCAACCCAGGTGCTTTTAAGGTCCCATATTCCATTAAGAGCAGCGTGTACTTCTCCCATAGTGATCAATTTAGTGAGATCAACAGCTTGTAATCGAGAGACCTGTGATCTCGATCGTAAGACGCTGATGTCTACTCCCTCCAATCCATCCGCAAACGAGTGCACCAAATTCTAATAGAAATTGATAACTTTTGCCTCAATATCAGTCGGAGTAGTAGCTAAGGATCAATCTGCTCACTCTATGCACCGCATACCTGAATTCTGATTTTTTTGCCTTTACTGTAGCATGGAAGTACGAATTATTCTCATCCCCCGGTCGTATCCAGTCTACTTTTGATCTTTGTTGTAGCATAATTTCCTGAGCTTCGTTCCAATGCAAAACCTGCATTGTACAGTTCCGCATATACTCAATACGCTTGTTGTTCATTCGATCGGTCTTTAGTGCCTCTTGCAATTGATGTAGATCAGTCCGAGCCTTGTCTAATGTCATCCCAATACCCCTAAACGTCTGCTGGAGCTGACGAATAGTAGACTGCTGTTGCCGCAGCTTACTCCAGAAAACATACATCTCCTTGCCCCTCAACGGCTTATTCCACTACCGTCTCACAGTATCCACAAAATCTGGTAACTCAGTAACTCTATTGATGAACTTAAATTTACCTTTCGGTCTACAAGGGACATCAAAAAGTTTTAATCGTAAGAGAGCGTGATCATATACACTGGCATCAAGAACCTCCACCTGCAGATGGCTATAAGCTTGTATCCAAATCAAGTTGCCCACCACATGATCTGTCCTAGAATATATCGGGTCAGCATAATGTTTATTGTGCCATGTAAAATGATCACCAATACTATCAATCTCGAATAACCTATCTCTATCCATCATCTCAACCAAATCCATATACTCATTAGGGTGCACGAGAGATCCCCCAATGCAGTCTTGGGACGAGAGCACATTGTTGAAATCTCCCATGATCATCCACTTATCCAATCCCTAGGGTTGTAACTCCTCAATTTTTGACCACAACTGCCTACGATCTCCAAGCTGATTAGAGGCGTAAATCACCGTAAGCCAAGTTATGAACGTACCATCAATACCAAATAGTTTACAGCGTATAAACTGAGAGTCTTCTTCCACTGCTTGAAAAGTAACTTTAGAAGGGGTCCCAGCGGATCCAAATTCTCCCATTAGCATGAGAGGCATAGCTATCCACATAATTCCACTGTAATCCATATCTATCTCGAATCTTTTTACTTTTTTCTTGTTTAACTCTAGTTTCTACTATGAAAGCTACATATAGTAGTAGAGCACGAAGACATGAGCCAATCTCCTTCACCTTAGCTATCTTATTGCACCCCCTAACATTCCATGAAACTAACATGGATCCCTGTCCTGAATCACTACGACTACAAGAATGTGGTGAATTTACGACGAATAATAACGATGGATAACACCCGTCGTAACATAGCGACGAATCGCTATGATATAACGACGGATGTTGTCCGTCGTTAAAGATAACGACGGATGAAATAATCCGTCGTAAGGTTACGACGGATAATTTTATCCGTCGTTAGTTTAACGACGAAATACAAACTCTGTCGTTAAACTCTTTGACCAAATTTTTAATAAAAAACCGACTCATATCGTTGTGGAATAAATTCCTCTTCCATCGAATGCTCTAAATTTCGTCCAGCAGCACCAGCTGGTTCCTCCGATTCAGGTCGATTGGGAATAACTTCCTCCTCCATCGAATTCTGCAAATTTCGTCCAGCAGTTATGTTCTCACTCGAATGTGAAATTTCACACCCCCTCCCCCCCACCTCACCCCTGTTCAGATCATTAAACACTCCTCAATCGGATTTGTCTGTGTTGCCGGAGACGGTGGGTTATTATCCATCATAGGTTTCTCAATCGATGGATCATCCAAAATCGGTCCCCTCACATCAGCTTCATCCCTTTGTTCCGATGATGTCGAACGATATGTCAATCGTCCTCCATCGTCCAAGTTCCTCGTGGTCGCAGCCACCTGTTTACACGGCCGGCCGCAACCACACTTTATCGGTGCCGGTGAATCAAATTACCGTGACCACCATCGAAGATATAGGGAGAAAGCTAGGGTTTTTTTTACTCTCAACTGCTCTTTTAAATATACTAAAAAGTTACTTATATTTAACATATAAATGATTTGTGTTTAACAAAAATTACCGATTGCACTATATTTCTTCAATAAAAAACATAATATCCTAGAATAAATATGGAAACGAATTTCATTTATCAGAAAAGCAACTGAATTTCCTAAAGGTAGTATTACAAACCATCACTACATGTCATAAAATGTGTTTATATATTCTTCTCCTCTCGATTTTTCATGAACTATTTCAGTATTTCACACATGTAATGAGGCTCAAAATCCAGTACCTATACTCAGTACTAGACAAGAAGATTGAAATTTTGAAATGATAGAAGTCTTGTTTGAAAACACAAGTTCTGAATTTGGTCAGTTTTGGTTTTGTCTTTCCAACGAATTATTCTGCTCTACTTTAGATGTGATTCTTTTGTTGGCTAATCTTGACGACGACGAGATTCAAAATATCTACACATATATTTGATCGTTTGCTTCCCATTAACATATTCACACACAATTCTTGCAACAAGTAATTACGCATTTCTCTTTTATGACAATTACGAACATCGTCATTTCACACATATATGGACCATCGACAGAATAACTACTATGTGGCACCATTAATTTGCTGAAATGGATGGGTTTGAAATTTGCAACCTCCACTCCAAACAATATTATACACCACTATTTTGACCATTACACTTGATAAAAATGTAATTACATAGTTGACATGGACTAAAAATACCATTAGCATGGAAATAGCGGCTTTGGAAAATGTATTCTTAATACTCCATGAGATGGGGTTTATCAGTAAACTATACTCCATCTCCATCAATCCCGTTAATAATTAAATAATTTTATTTTACATATTTTAAAATATATATACATATGATATACAATTAAAAATAAGTTTGATATAAAAAGTATATGTGGGCCCAATAATATTTCGTTAAAAATAAATTATATTATAAAATTTATTTTCATAAATAAAAATTTATTTTATTTTGATGAGACATTAAAAATAAAAAAGTATTTCACTTTCTAACGGAACAGAAAATATTATACAATTAAAAAGTGATGAATACATTAAAAAAATTACTCTTCACAAATCACAAATTTATACTATAATAACCATTTGTCAATGTGAAATATTTTTTCGTTTTTGACGTCCGACCAAAGTGAAATAATTTTATATTTATGAAAATAAACATCACAATACAATTTATTTTTAACCATATATTATTGGGTTCACATGTACTTTTCTATCTCAACATCATTATTAATCACATACTATATATTTTTCTTAAAAAACATATAAAATTAATTATTTTATTATTAACGAACCGGGATATAATCCAAATAAATTCACCCCATCCTATTCTTAGCAATTATATCCTTCTTCATTATGATTAAATATGCACAATAACATTAAAGTAATTGATACATTATTCATTTTTCATCATTTCAATGGAATGTCATCACATCACATTTTAAACTTCATGTATCATGTGTTTAATATATACAATACCTTACATTTAATCTTTGATTATACGTCTTTCAGTGTGCTCTAGTTGGCTTCGTGAGTAATACAAATTTTAATTCTTAAAAGAAAAAAAAGGTTTTTTTAATGTAATTACGAAAAATGCATATCATACATCTTGCAAGAAACAACTGGATCAAGCTTCAAAAGTTGTGTGAACATGTATATAATGGTATAGTACTTTTCAATTAATTCAAATTCAAAATGAATAATATCACGCTAATGAATGTGTATGTGATCTATTGTATAAAATACAACAAACACAATCCATTAAAGTGGAAAAGATTTAATGTAGATTCTATACTTCTAGCATATCACTCTGCATCTCTATATCCATCATTTCACACGAACAACATGTGAATAGAATGGCAATGCAAAGAGAATATATCACCCATAACATAGAGTTCGAAAATTCAACCGCACCACCCGAAAGAGTCAGTTTCGAACCGTTCATGAGTAGTCATGATACTTGAAACATTAATAATTATAAAATTATATTTTAGTAAGTTATTAATCTAATGGCAAGTATACCATAAGAGCCTCCTCAAATTCAATCATCTTCAGTTTGAAATTAGAAGATTGATAATGATGGTGAGACTAGTAGCAGCACCTTCATCTTCTCCAACTACACATACCCCTACAATACCCTCCATTCCACAACATTTTCCACGTGCCCTGAATAATTCTCCTCACGCGACACACAGTTCCCATTCCCTTTTATTACCCCCTCCTTCCCTCCATTCTTCTCCGCCACTTAACTTCCTCCGCCGCCGTCAGAAATCCATCGCCGCCGCCATGTCCGTCGGAGACTCCATTCCTCCCCCATCTGCTCCAATCGATATTCTCGACACTCTACCTTTCGAGCTCAAGCACGAGTCCGATTTCGACCAGATCATCTCGCCTGACGGCCTCCTCTCTATCTGCGGCTTCGGTTCTCTTCTCTCCGGTTCGATTACTTGCCAATTTTTACTTCAACTTCGTATTTGCTACATGCACTGTTGGATTCATTGTTAATTTTATCTAGCTGTTTGGTTGTCATTCCTTAATTTTGAATTGGTTTTAATTGGAGAAGATCTGTACATGCAGTGTTTGAATCAGCTTGTGATTTTTGGTTTTGGTGAAATGTTGTACAGAAAGGAGTGCGCGGAGTACGTTTCCGGATTTGATCAACTTCCGAGTTGCGAAATTGAGTGGATTCCGGAGAGTTTTTGCTCATGTTGCTCCGATTTTCTTCGAGCGAGGCATAGCTAGGCCTGAGACTAAGGTAATTTCTTCAATCCGTATTCTTCAGTTTATCCATAAATGTATGATAACTGGAAGCTTGTTGATCAATGATGATGCTTGATTAGTCTTGCATTTGATCATTCTGTATAAAGTCATCGCAAAGTTCTCGAAGCCAAGTGCAGACGGATTTGTTGACTGGTACTAGTAGTAGTCGATATTTCACTAAAAAGTGTACAATTTGTCGTTTTGAGCTTTTTTTTTTTAAGTTGATGATTTTGTATAAAGTCATCGCAAAATTCTCGAATCTAAGTGCAGATGGATTTGTTAACTAGTAGTAGCAGCAGCAGCCAGCAGTATAATATTGTGTAATCCAGAGATTCAATTGTTTATTGATTTATGTATGATGAGTCATGAGTGAAATGGAGAAAAGTTAAGTTAGGACTTCATATTTTTTATCGCATTTTGTATACTCCATAGTAGTAGTGGATATTGGTATCTGAAGAAGACGAAGATCTAGGGGAAAAGCACAGATATGATTCTGGTTTCTTTTCTATCTTTATTGTTGAAGTATCTAAATAAGATTTACTTGTAGGAAATATCAAGCTTGAGTGTGGAGCCATGTGAAGGAGAAAGTATTGTTGTTACTACTTTTGAGATTGCGAGATCTGAGGTAAAACTAAATGATTTTATCGAAGCTGTTAACTTGTATTCGCCTTTTCAAGCTAATTATTGATTCCACTATTGCGTTTTAAACTCAGATACCAGCTTTCATTGAAAGGGAGCATGAGTTCCGGTTTTTAGCGGTAAGTTTGATATGATTAGATATACAGATAGAATAGATAATTGGAGTATTGTTTTGTGGTTCTGAGCTTACCTAAAGATAATATTGTTTGATTTAACTGTTTTGTCATTAGGTGATACCGGAGACATTCAACGAATTGTACTACACTACTCCATCTGTGAGCGAAAACTGGAATGCAGTGAAAGTTGATATCACGTCAATCACACTATTAAGTTTCATGACATACTCTTTTGTGTTTGTCAATGCAGGTATTGTGTGCCAGGTATAGTGATGAAGAGTACTTTGTAAACAGATGCCAAGGTTAGTTTCTGGATTCTTCACGAGCATATATTTTGTTTTGTAATATTTTGAACTGTATGATCTGCAATCTTCAGATTGAAACGTCTGTTGGGTCATATTACTCATGTTGTTTTGACGCCAAATACAACTTAAAAGTTTGAACATAGTGGTGTACTTTGTCCTTTCTCTGGCTCCAATATCCACGTGTACAATATTCTTTCTTCCGGTTCTCTGCGTGCATTAAATAGATTCACTACTAATATTCTGGACAATTGCTGGCAGGAAATGAGGAGATTTTATTTCAACGCTACGGGAGGCATGGTATTAACAAGATCTGGACAGATGATGTTCTGCCCTGTCGCATTTATCTTCGGCATTGGTGAGTAAACGCATGCAGTACTAATTTGTTCGCCCTTGGGCCTTGACCATATTGATTATCAATTGGATACTCCGCACTCCTATCCCAATCAAATGCTTTACTTGTGTCAAATATCACTCAATACTTATGTGATATTGATATAAAAAATTGGAAATTATGCTCTCACCACAACTCACGAGTTTACAATTGTGAATATGAATGCAGTGTCCTGGCAGCAAAGAACATGAGTGACCTGGCTTATGAAAGCTTCCTTGATCATACATTTCTTGCAGACCGAAAAACGACCATTCGTGAATACCTTGCAACTGCAGGTTCCGGCATCATGGAAGAGGAGCCTCCAGAATCACTAGCACAACGATACGGTGGTTGACATAAACTAACTCTGAAAAGAGATCTCTACTGAAGCTAAACCTGTAAACATTGCATGTCTCAGCATGATTCTGGGATAGGCCCCCTTAGTTTCAAATTTGAGTATCTTGAAGATTATTGTATTATTTAGTATTTTTTGGCGTCTATCAGATTTGTGTTATATATCTCAAATTTTCCTGTTGCGATTTTAACTTGAAAGCATGTAATCGGCTATGTTGTTAATAAAATCTGCTCGGTTTATAATTGTCAATATCATAAACGTCTTTACCTGAAAGGGTCCAAATCAGAAACCAGGTAGCATCTTCTCCTTCTCAGTATGGATTACGAAATATGTACGATTAATTAATCATGTCTCGCCACTGGACTCCATTTCACCAACTTGTTCCATCACTGGGTACCAATAGTTGCTTTCGCCTTTTAAATGGACACAGCAATTCTATTGTGAACCAAAAGCTAAAAAGAATAAAGCTTTGCTAGCCTCTCATCTAGTAAATGATTCTTGACCAACTTCTACCTGTAACACTATACAAGCAAAGCATCTCATTAAGCAAGCATGTTCAGGTGATGTGATGTTATAACCAACATCCACCAACCTAATGCCTCATAATGTTTGTGTTTTCGTATTGTCCAGTATGACACTTAATAAACTCAGTACAACATATTAAATCATCATGAATCACTATAATCTTTTCACCACATATAAAACAAAGTTTATGACCGAAGGTGGGGAAGCCTGGAGGGGACATTCTGGGTTGAATGCAACCCCACCCCTAATCCTCCTTGGAAAATACAGTACACATGTTAAGATGTCGGCAATGAGCTATGAGCGCAGGGCATAACATTAACATACGATATAACACAGTACAAGTACGCAAATCCGGTATATGAATCTTAGCCTTTTGAGCATGACTACATAGAACATGGACGTATATACAAATCTGTTCCGCAGGATATAGTCAAAGGAAAAATACAATCATTATTAACCTGATCAGCCAGAGATCCGCGATTCAAACAATATACAACTGTGGGACTTCATTTCGTAAGTCAATACACCAGCCTCTAGAGGAACACCATCCAGAGTGAAGAAACCAGGAAAAGGGAGTGATGTATCGACCAAACAAACCCAAGTCGCATTGACTGCTGCTGGAGGGAGAGTAACTTCTTGAGAATGATCGGCACTGTTAAAGGCAATGAACAGGTCTCCATAACCAAATGGAGAATCAGATGCTAATTCGATTGATGGTACTTCGTCAGCCTTCAAAGTCACAGCCAAGAATTTGCATGATGGATCATCCCACATAGGTGGAGATTGTTGAGGTCCACGCCATTCTATGTTTTCTACACTCAAGAAGGTACGCCTCTGAAGAAGGTCACTTCGCGTCACTTTCAATGAGCTCAAGAACGAAATGAATTGTGTAACTTGATTACCAAAGCCAGATCTTAAGGCATTCCAATCAAGATTCCGGTCAGCATGTTCCAGCAAACCTCCCATGGAGTGCCCACATTCGTCTCCCATTGTTATAATCGGAATGCCCAATGAAACAAACAAAATGAAGAGGAAATTGCGTATCTGTTTAAGTCTTGTTTCTAGAACCACAGTTTTGTTTGTGGCCCCTTCTTCTCCACAGTTCCAACTTGACTCTGACAACCCAATATCACTACTGCTGAAGCTCACTAAATCCACTAGGGTAAACCCAACATTCCTCGTAATGTAATTGAAAGAGAAATCCGGGCCTCTGCCAGGAAGAAAAACATCCCCACTGCCACAAAGACGCGTTGCAAGGTTGCTTATAGGACCTTCACCCCTCAAAAAGTTTCTCACGTCGACACAAAATTTCGCATTCATCTCTGCCCATCTCTTCCAATGTGGGAATTTCATATCTTTTGTTCCCATTTCACATGGGTCCCAAGAATCTGCTATTATCTTGACTTTCGAAAGTAGTGGGTCGAAAGCAATAGCTTCGACCAAAGGAGGGCGTGAGAGGAACTCACCCATGGAGCCTCTTGTAAGAGAAGAAGCATTGATGAAGACAAATCCATCAACGTGATACTCAACCACCCAATGTCGAAGACTCTCTAATATCATTTGGCTCACAACAGGATAATTGCAATTTAATGAAGTGTTATCCTGATAATATGAAGCATTATCGATTTGTCTTAGTGCTGCAACCTCACTTGTGTGGGTGAAAACAACTTCCAACAAAACCTCAATTCCACTGGCATGGAGCTTCTTGACCATCTCCTTCATGGATTTAGCAAGATTTCTTGAGTCACCTTTGTTTGGACTTCCGGGAGAGAAAAAGTGACAGGGGTAATAGGGTCCTTTCTGCTCATCAAACGGAAAGATTGGCTCTAATAAGATCGCATTGACACCAAGATCTATAAAATGATGCAATTTTTCTGCAATACCAGAGAAACTCCCAGCAATTTTACCAGATAACTTGCTTGACTTATCTTTGGTGAAACTTCTAACGTCCATTCTATATACAATCAGTTTCTCCGCAGGTAGGCTAGGGCGACAGTCACCATCCCAATCAAATGAAGGTTCTTGGCATAGTTTTCCAAGGAACTTTTGAGGCAAAGCCAACCGAAAGTCTTCAATAACTCTAGCATATGGATCCACAAGAACTTGTTTTCCTTTGTTTCCATTACTATCCTTGCAACGATAGCCATAGCTCTCAAAAGGCATAGAACCATCTAACAGCATATGCCAAACATCACCGGAACGATTGACATATGGATCAAGATCAATCTCTAAAGTAGGATCCTTTCCCTTGTTACCTGCATACAGGCACAGAACAACACCTTCTACATTACGTGCAAAGAAGGAAAAGTTTATGGATCCATCATCCAGAAAAGAGAGTCCCACTGGAAAGGGATGCCCAGAGCCAAACCCTACTGGCACAACAAAACTTGTTTTCCTAGAGCTTCTGATATTCAAAACTTTTCCATTAGATCCTACTTGAGACTTTAATAGAGTAGAAAAATAGATGGGGGACAAACTTGCTTCAATATCCAACTCCACAGCTAATTTACCAGCAGAATCTTTCACGAAAAGGGTCTCCATCATACTCTGTTTGCTAACGTCTAGTGTCATAAAACTCCTCGAATCAGATCTAAACAAACCCCAGCTCATTAGTAGCTCCCCAACTTCCTCAGAAGGGTGCAACGACACTATTTCAACGCATACTATGTACTTTTTGCTCCTCTTCTTCACAAGTATCTTCAGTTGACCACCATTTTCAGTCCAAAATCGATAAGAGTCCACTTTCTCAGTGGTATGTGCAACAGATACATCTGGAGTAACCAATGCTTTGAGTAGATGATGCTTATAAGAGATGCTTCTCCCTGATTTTGTGAAACCAATCCCAGTTACAACTTTGCAATTTTGATCCAATTCGTGCAAACCAAATCTAACCCTTTTTCCTACCTCTACATGTTTGGCAGAAAACACCCTAACTGATTCAAATGATCCTGAATTTACACAATGTGTCTGCATAACGTTTGATACGCAAATCATGGCCAGAGATACAGTAAACCCAATCTTAACAATATACTGTCCTGCCAAACGAACATGGCAGTTTAAATTACAAGAAAAATGAAAAATCTAATAGCAAAAGAAGTTAGCATTCATATTAACAAGAAACTTATAGTCCTACATGGGTTTAGCATTTCTTGATCTTTTGTCAAAAGAAAACACATAAAGCTTGTAATTTTGACCTTATAAAATTTCACCATTTAATCGGAAATGCATATAAATCAATGTACTCTTCCGTTCATAACATTCACAATCAATCGTCAATCGAGCAAAGAAAACGATAATGGTTTCAAACTTTCAATCTGCAAGGATAATTGTACGCAAATAGGCGAAAGATAAACTTAAGAATAATAATCAGAAAAACGATGAGTATGAAAGAGGTTACCGTTTTAGGAGAAGAACAATATTAGGAATGAATGGAAATCTTTTCAGACATTGAGAATGGAGATCTCGATTCTAGAGAGAAACTAGTGGAATTGAGAAGTGTTGAGATTGAGAGGTAGAAGAAGTTTTCCGATAAAAGACAGATCTTTTAGCTCACAACAAGAGTGTGAGCAGAATCAGTGGCACTACTGCTAATATTAGCAACATTTTGTTTTCCCATTTCTTTTGTGCTTATTTTGTTTTCTTATCATTGTAATTTCCCAATCCACAGTGGTAAAATTAGACCCAGAAAATAGTCCGCATGGTTAAGAAATTGTTGGGATATAATTTGAGTGGTCTTGTCCCAATTTAAATTGAATTTTTTATGTAATAAAAATTCGATTTGAATGGGGAGTTGGTCGCTTAAGCGGTATGACAAACAACACCTAAATGTCTGAAATAATCTTCAAGCAAATGCTCAATGTTACAATTAACATCAGCTTGAAATTTTCATTTTCAATAGCTATTAAAATTTTTAACAGTTTGAACATTCCTTCGTATATTAGAGTTGATAGTATTTATCATTTTACACGAATGGGATAAATCTCAATTACATACACTTTTCAATCAAAAAGATGGATTTGACATAATTCTTTGCATTCAAAAGATATGAAGAATGATATTCTAATTAGAGAGTGTCACTCCAATATTCAAAACCAATTTGATTATTTATAACGATCCGGCCCACTTTGAATGATATGTTGATTCTACTGTATCAATATATTATCCGTAGAGTTATTCATGGATAATTGCGCCGGCACTAAGATCGGGGCTGAACCCGTAAAGGGCCGGGTCATTACAAAAATGTAAATGTCCCTATATTTCAAGTCTAAGAGCTTAAAGGAATTGAGAACGATACGCATACCAACAAGGTGCATCTTTATTTCCGAAAATCCACCTACGAGAACTCCACATTAAAGCGTACTTGCTTTAAATCAATCCTATGATGGATGATCAACTTGAAAGTTTTTCAGTTCTTGTATAAGTAAAAACAAAGTGCGCTGGAAAGTACTTATTTTGGTACAGTAGGATCAACATATCATCCGTGGTGCTATTCATGAATAACCGCGCCGGCATCCCCGTGCTCACATATTTCACTATTGTTTAGTTAATCCTCACCCGGTAACAAATATTATTCGGGATTGTAAATGATAATGGCCTAAAGGGGAACATAACCAATAATAACTAAATTGTATTGCAAGCAAAACCAATAACATATGCATGTAGTATATTTTCATTCCATTCATGTCACTACATAACCAGAATCAGGATCTAGTTCATCTTCTAATTGTTTAATCAACAGTTCGATCATTTTCTTATACATTGGCATGTAATGATCATTTATCATTGTCCTAGACAACCGAAGCTTACTGTACAATTCTCTTGGTGTCTCATAAATACCAACTCGCTCTTCCGCCACACCATTAACTCCGGTTTCACCTGATTCTGATGACGGTACTGAAACTATATGCATTATTCTACCTGGAGGGAAGAGGAGTAGGTTTTCAGAAACATCTGAGGAAGAAACAGGTGTGTGACTTTCGACTGTGTCAGCAAAAACCTTTTCCTCTTCAGTTATTTCCTTTGCCACTTCCTCCTCTTCTTCCTGGATCTCACTTTCCTGCCTCCTAATTTCCTTCTCCAATTCATACCACAGCTCGCCTTCAGTTATCTCCTCTATCGTGGTTGCGGTAATAACTTTATCCACATGGATTAGGTCTTCATCTACATCAGTTTCTTCAGCGCCACTTGAAGAACAGTATTCCGTCTTGTTTTCAGTTACGTTGTGGCTTATAACTTCAGTCATAAGGGATTCAGATGTTCGGTCACTAACAAGAGGGACCTCATGCGAGTCCTCAGTTTTAGCATTTGATGAAGTGGCGGCAGCACGGCGTCTGGGACCCATGCAACTCCACGATGATATGGAAGAACGGGTCCTAACAACTGCTTCAGCCACATATTGAGCACGTCTGATCACAACCTACAGTATGCATAACCCAGTTAGAAGTTAGCTTTCCCTGATAATTAAAAAAAAAAGGCTACAATAAGCCAAAGTTAACAGGATCCTTTGATTTAACCCCTAATTACCATAAAACTATCAGGTACTCCAGCAGTCCAGCTTGATCAAGCAAACTGCAGAGCTCAGTAATGAAAGTACTGCTAATTGCAAAAACACATCACAGCTGACTCTTAGGTTACAACTTACAACTCATTAGTCATTGCTAAAAGAACCACAGACCTAATTATTTTTTTCGAACTTTAGGGGAAACATAGATTACCAAAGTATAATTAGGTTTCCAAAGGAAATCAGTGTTTTATAGAAAAATATATAATGAAACAATAAAAGAAGGGATTCATATTTCTAGGCATATTACCTCGGTGCCACTTGATACTGGTCGTAACAGCGCGCCTGCACCCACAACCCTTGCTTTTGCATTTGATATGGATGGTAAACGAGACTGAAGTGCAGTAGCCGACCGATAAATGACATTCAATACTCGGTTGCCTTCAACTTGATCACGGAGATCGTTTAACCAAGACGAAGCAGTTACCTAATTTAAAATGTGCCAGGACCATTTGTGAGTTTTAGTTTAGAGGATCCATATTTATACATAAAGAACTGAGATGCATTTTGCTTCCACAAGATATTATTAAATCTTCAGTGTTCATTTGACAAAACTAATGTGTAGCTCACCTCTGAACGAAGATCATCCACAGAAGCAGCTGAAAAAGTGGGTACCAAATCGGAACCGTTTACTACAGTGGTTATGAAGTGCTTCCCAGATTCAGCTAACTCCAGTGTCATGCAGGCAGCTGTAATTAAAGCTTTATAAACAAAACTAATTCTGCATATTTTATGGAAATTGAGGATTTTAGGTGAGAAAATATAATGCGGACAATAACATGCCTGGTGCAAATGTAAAACAGGTGCTCGAGGACAACTCTTTTTGTTCACGAAAGATGTAAGTTAACAATGCAGCTGTACCACCACCAAGTGAATGTCCAACTATCTGTAATCAAACGACATTTTTTGAGAACATAAAGACAAGTACACGTACATGTGGGTCAATATAATATTGGGCAAGGGCATGCATGTTGAAGCAGCAAACTTCTGGAACAACAAATGTCAATAGATGTGGAACAGATAGTCCACTAGCAGCCTCAATTCTGTTCTTTACAAGCACTAAGCATAGTGAAGGATATTTTATATTAGCCTCAATATATATTCAATCTTTTGTAAACTGTTTGTTCAACATACATCCACATCAATTTACTTGACTTTGAGCAAAAAGCTGGTGTGTATAAATACATGACTGAAGAACGCGTGCTTTGTAAATCAGATACTACATGAAATAACATATACGGCATTTGAGGCTTCTACTATCTACTAAGTTACATCTGTACTTCCAGAGTCTTCATTGATGTCTGAATAAACATAGAAGTAACCTTTGTTTTTATCTATCAGGTGTGAAGAGTAAAGAGTCAGGTAACCAACTGTTTAACTCCTTTGTTATAACATGATGTATTCAGTTTTGACTATCACTCCATGACTCTCATTTGGTAAATTTAATCATCTGATGCAACAGATGTGTGTGCACATGTGTGAAAGGGAGAGGATAAGAGACATCAGCAACCAATGAATATGAATTGAATAATGACCCCGCACCTTTACTTCATAATCAGGGTATTCTTCAAGAGCTTTGAGTAAAAATGGAGTGCTTAGTTTAGCTATCCACCGAGCAGCAGCAACCATCCCACAATGGGCATATCCCAAAACCAAATTGCCTATTCCACCATCTTCTAAAACTGAATGGTGAAAAGGGACCACTGCACCTGTTGCTGCAGTTAATGTATCCTTAATGCTGTGGGTACCACGAATCAAAAGAAGGAAGCACTTCGAGTTTTCATCCCGCAAAATGGTGAATGCAGGCTTCAGAAGCTGCAACAGAAAAATCATATATCAAATCCAGGCATGCACATAAACATCAGTACATGTAAAACAGAGATCACAGTCACATACCCCAGCTTTAGGCTTCTGAAGTAGGACATGCACTTCAGTGTATCCTGCAGTCTCCAAAAAAACAGGAAAGGGCTTTTTGGAGAAAAGATAGCAAAGAGTTAACAGTCTCAAATAATAATACAACTGAGTGATGATCTCAACGCCCTTCAATTGCACAGAATTTTCTCCAGCATATACACTTGCCACTTGTAAATTCCCCTGCAAACATTACACAATACATATCAGGTTTTGATATCCATGTAACTTTCAATAGTAGGTTACATCAGTGAGAAAAATACAATATAGCAATGCCTATATGATGAAACACAAACCTACCTAAGCTGACCTGACTTTTATATTTTACCAGATATATTAAGTGAAACTATAGGTCATGCTATCTACGTTATTTACTCTCAACTGCCAGTAATCATCTACTCTAGGAATCTGCTTGCATGTTGTGTTTCGCTAGCTATTCTCAATTTCAATGTCAACGCACCAGACCAATTCATTGAATAAAAATATTTCCGATGTGATCAGCGAAGCAAGAAGCATATCCACTGTCATGCAATTGCACCACAAAATGACTAAAATTCCCTTTTCACAATTGACAGCAACTAAAACAAGAGAATGTGAATGTCAATGAAACCGCTCGTTGCAGATGAGGGTCATAATCACCATCAAACTGAATTAGTAAGACACAGAATAATAAAACCAAATGCTACTACTATATTTAGATACACGACGACCTTAGCATATTGTTTCGTTTAAGCTACTCGATTAGCCATTACGCACTTAAACTAGCAAAAATTGAATCAAATAGAACATCATAATCACACTGAAACAAGCAAAAATTCAACAACAACAAAAAAAAATCGCTAATTAAGGAAAAGGAGAGAAACGCAAATTACCTGCCTACGAATAAGATAATTGATTCCAAACGCCAAATCACCGATCGGCCATTTCCCCAAAGTCTCCGTGTACGTAAACCTGAGAGTATCAGAAAGCGTAGAGATCGTCTCCAGCCACGTGGCAGGCGCCTGAGCTGGTCGCCTCGATAGGCGTCTCTTGGCCGATCTACTCTTCGACTCCGAGTAATCCTCGCCGCCGGAATTCTCCTCCGCCGCGACAGACGATGTGCGGCGGCTGAGGGCGTAGTACAGTAGCAGCACCGCCGCCGCACCCGTGGCTACAGTTGTGGCCGCCATAGGAGTGGGTGCAGTGGTGAATCAAGTGGCCATTTCTACATTTGGTGGTGTATATACATACATGGAGACACGGAGTGTTTGTGTTTGTTGATAAAATAAGGGGAGAGGAATTGGAATTGGAATTGAGATTTGAGATCCAGGAAGTTTGTGATTTGGATTTGGGTAAGTTTGTTCAATAGAGAATGAATGAATGGATCAATTTGTGATTGGTAATTCAATTGAATTGAATTGATTGTATTGTGTTTGTGTGTGTCTGGTTTTGATGGAGCTGTTTCTTAAGCTGATTGCGTGAGAGGAGAAAGGCGTTGAGAGTTGGGAAAGTGTTAATTAATTTTAACACCAACGGAACAAAATAAACATCAAAATGCCTCCTGGCAACCACATTTATAACCTTCACTTCAAGAACTAATTGTTGGGTTAATAGCTCCAATTTGGATGATTGCTATAAAATTAAAAATTTAAGTATTTTAACATGATTTTATGAGTTAAAGTTGTATATTAATTACTTTTTCAATTTTTTATAAATGTTTAAATACTTTTCGACCTTATAATTCATCTCATTCATTCAAGATAAAGTTTTATTTTACAATTGATTATTCTCATCAAATATGAATTTGAGTTTTAATATACGACAACTTTATACTCCCTCCGTCCCAGTTTGAGAGTCTCGTTTTCTTAAATAAAAAATTTCTCTTTTACTTTATACATTATGTATCATATTTTATTCACTATTTCTTCTACTTTATTCAATTACATTCATAATTTATTATTTTTTTACTTTATTATTATTATTTTTTAATTTATATTCAATTATGTGTGACTTCCGAATCGGAACGGACGGATTAGTTACTATTAGAAATGACATGGCACTAAAAAGAGATGTTGGCAACTTTGGCATAGGAAAAGTGGAGGGAGGGATATAAAAGTAAATTTGGAATGGAAGATATGCTTAACTTTGGGTAATGGAAGTAAAAGCACGTACACGTCAGGTAAAGGGTAAGTGGGTCTATCTTGCTCTGTGCTTAGCGAGCGGTGGATATATATACATAAAAGTTATTTTAATTACGCGGGATATGCTGTTTGTACCAATCCATAAGTCCATACGTATTAAATTAAATTAAATTAAATCAAATCATTTTATTACTTATATTAGCAAAATAAAACAGTTGACCACAGGATGCTCAAATAAGCAAATAAGCCAGAGTAGGTGTGTCTTTAACTCCTAAATAAATATTGACTTCTAGATTTAGAATTACAGCATGTATCAATTTACACCAAGAGTAGTTGGGTCCATTTTAGTTGTACCTATCCGGCACCCTGATATATGATTAGATCACCTTAAAACCTTTAAAATATCGTTAATTACGTTTTATTTCGCTTGATGTTTTTAAATCATTTATATTACTTATTTTGTTTATTTTTACAATTTTTCATAGGTAAAAAGTAATAATTTAAACTTTATGCATAGAATTTATGGATTACACATTATTTTTAATTTATGATACTATATTTTTTAAACGATTAAATATTTAATATAAATAAAATGTATTAAATATTATTATTGCAACACGCTTTAAGACGTTTTTGTATTAATATTTTTTTAGATTTTGATGATTTTCAACTATTGTTTCTGTTTGTGCTCTCGTTTCGCTCACGCTTTCAAAGGGTGTGAATCAACCAAATATATTTAACTAACTATAAATACTATTTCTTTAACTTTAAAAATTGTATGTTTAATCATGTAGGAACCCATAGAAAGGGTAGATTAAGTGGCTAGTGACTTGATGAGCATTTGTGACTATTGTCTCATGTGTATATATGTTTACACATATATTTGTAGGGTGTATATTTATGTCAAGGTTGGTGGTAATGTTAATAAGGGGACATAATTAGGGAAGGACAAGACAAAGGACAAAGGACTATATATGTGCGGTGGTCATTTGCCTATTCATGTTCTTTTGCGGTTTTGCCCTTTTCTTTCTTCATTAAGTAAAATCAAAGAAGGGAGGGTATCAATTGATGTGTCCATTTCTTTTAAATATTTTCTAACGAAAATTATTGAGGAGAGCCCTCAATTAATACATTATACATTCAATGAAATGTGTAACGAATTTATTTGTTTGAGATCTATAAATATAGATCACTCTTGATCATGTTTAAATTATTTTTTAAATATCTATGAAAATCACCAACGATTTTATTTAAATCTTATCAAATTGTAAACGAGTTGTACGGATGCAATTTTATTAATTTCAACTTTTAAACATTATTATAAGGTCTCAAGTATGTAATATAATCATTTATATAAAGAAATGTCATTCTCAATGCCCTTACAATGCACAGTGTCCATTGCCCCGACTCAATATCTCGAACCTATATATACGTAGACTCTCTACTTACCCGACGACTACATAGAGAAAAAATGTATGTGATCAATCCACCTACCCCATGCTCGTGCCCCGATCCAATGCCCCGAAACGATATATATGTTGACTCTCTACTTCCCCGACAACTTCAGATAACAATAATGCCCCGAACCCAGTGACCAGCGTACGAGACCAATACTCGTGCCCAATGCCCGGACCCTGTGCCCCGACCACTACTTGCATCTCGACATGACGCGTCATCGCACTGTCGTTAAAAATTTTTATTACTTTGTTTTACATATATATGTTTTTTTTTTGAATAAGATATATAGGATATTACAAGAGTCTTTAAAAGCTAAAATTAATAAATTGTACTTTTAAAACTCAATTTATAATTTATTAAGGTTAAAATAAAGTTATAAGTGATTTTATTAAATCTCAGAAAAATAATTCAAATATAATCAAGAGACTTCTTTATTTGTAGATCTCCTAAAAATAAAGTCGTCAGTGATTTTTATTTATCTTTTGCATTTTTATTTTTCAAGTTATATAGATTTTAAAGTGGACAAAATTAAAATCAAAAAAAAAAAAGTATGAAGAGTTTTATAAAGTACTATAATTTGTGGTCCCGTTCATATGTCACTTTTGGTTTACATTGTAATTACATTTTAATGTATCAATTTGTCGTTGAATGTATTGACTTGATGAAGAATTTTGTTGTCAAAGTAGTTTGCAAAAAGTGCTATGGATTAGTATGTACCTCTTTTTTATTTTTTGAATGATTATCTCCCTTGTTTTCTTATGGATTGATGATCTCATAATACTCAAACTAAGCTAGAGAAAATTTAATTTTGTCCAACTTAAAAAGTTCATAACTTGAGGAGAAAAAATTATTAAAGAAATATATAAATATCAATAACAACTTTATTTTTGTGAGTCTATAAATATATACCACTCTTGATCTGTTTGAATTATTTTTCGAATATCCATGAAAATCACCAACGAATTATTTGAACATAATGAAATTGTAAACGAGTTGTACGGATGTAATTTTATTAATTTTAACTTTTAAACATTGTTATAATATCTCAAGTATGTAAAATAATCATTTATATAAAGAAATGTTCGTGCCCAATGTCCCTACCCAGTATACAGTGCCCATTTCCCCGATCCAATGTCTCGAACCTGTATATACGTAGACTCTTTACTTACCCGACGACTATATAAATGCCCGTGACCAATGCACTTACCTGATGTTCGTGCCCCGAACCGATATATACATAGACTCTCTACTTCCCCGACAACTTCATATGACAACAATGCCCCGGACCCAGCGCCCAGCGTCCGAGACTAATGCCCGTGCCCAATGCCCGGACCCCGTGCCCTGGAATAATGCCCGTGCCCAGACCACTATTTGCATCTCGGCATGACGCGTCATCGCACTTTCGTGAAAATTATTATTACTTTTTTTACATATATATGTATATACGATATTACAAGAGTGTTTGAAAGTTAAAATTAATAAAATTGTACTTTTAGAACTCATTTTACAATTTATTAAGGTTAAAATAAAGTTATTAGTGATTTTTATAAATCTTAGAAAAATAGTTCAAATATAGTCAAGAGTGGTCTTTATTTATAGATCTCGTAAGAATAAAGTTCCCGGTGATTTTTATTTACCTTTTACATTTTTATTTTTCAAGTTATATACATTTTAAAGTGAACAAAATTAAAATTTAAAAAAGAAAAGAAATAAGTATGAATAATTTTATCAAGTATAAAAATTTATGATTCCCTTTATATGTCACTTTTAGTTTACATTGTAGGTACATTTTAATGTACCAATTTGTTGTTGAATGTAATGATTTGATGAAGAATTTATTTGTCAAAGAAATTTGTAAAAAGTCTTATAGATTAGTATTTATTTGTAAAAAGTTCGAGAATAGATCCAAACATCACTTTTTATATGCACCAATCTTTTCATAATTAGACCATATTTACAATTTCAAATGTAGGTTGATGTTATTGTAATCACAATTTATTTCCTTCAAGAAGATTGGGGGGGGGGGGGGGGGGGGAAGGAGATCTGAAAGTCGGAGATGGTGTGGTTATTTTGTGATTGGAAAAATTGGTTAAATTATACTCCGGGTTGGACGCAATTTGATTTATATACTCAAAATCAACCATGTGTAACTAATATACTGCAAATCAACTACACATATAAATCAAATCTTCCCTGGAGCTCCCATTGCATTGGAGAGCAGAACGACCGTACACCAGATGGTTCATATATGCATACAAGAGTCGACCTGACAACAACAATTTAGTTCTTGAGTTTGCCAAGTTTGACTTCAATACTCTTCAAGCAACGTACCAAGAAGAGCTCAAACATGTCTCCAGGTGGTGGATGGAATTAGGTATTGCAGAAAAACTGCCATTCACAAGGGATAGCCTGGTGGGATCTTACAGTTGGACCACTGGAGGCTTCTTTGAGCCTCAACATGGATACACATGAACAATCTGCACCAAGGTTATTGCCCTCTTAACAGTAGTCGATGATGTTTATGGCACCTTGGAAGAACAAGAACTCTTCACTGATGTGATTCAGAGGTAAGATCGATAAATCTGCCCAATACTAGTCCATTTTAAGTTGATGATCAGTATTCAAATTCGAATTTATGTTTTCCAAATGGGATATGGGAGAAAGGCGCCATTAGTCCTCAAGTTTGGAGTCAATGGTTCACGTAGCACCGCGTTTGGACACTATGTGATAGAAGTAATTTTTGACGATATTGACCAATTTTGCTCTGGTGGCATTTGTAAAATTCCCTGTAAGTCGTCAAACCGTCGTCAACACACGAGCCTAGTCAATTTTAATATTAAAAAATCGAAACTGAAAATGAAATTACAAAATAAAAATAGAAAAAAGAAACACAAAATAAGAAGTTGAATTTTTAATTCTCTGAAATTCAAAGAGAAACAACATAATTAAAAGGAAAAAAACAAACACACCTAATTAAACAAAGCAACTGACATCAAAATTCTCCAAAATCAAACCCTATTTCCCGTGTTCTTCCCCAAATTGAAACATGAAGAATTCCGGCGAGATGATCCTTCACGGCAAGTAAAAGTCTACCATCTTGGACCGGTGAATAAACGTCTTCCGGCGAGATGATTCTTCATGGCATGAAGAATTTCGATTGAACCGGCGAATAAATGTTTACCATCTTGGACCGGCAACTAGCTCCGACCACTCATGGGTTTTCATCAACGCGGACAACGAGTTTCCTGAGATCTCTGTCGTCCGTACGATCTGCCACCATGAGGGACCACCGGAGGGGGGAGTTACGGTCGAAGCAGGGGAAGAGAGCAGTAGCGGTGGCTGGAATTAAAGGTTGGTGGGAGATGCTCGTTGTTTTGTTCCATTCTTGTTGTTTAATTTTGAAAAAATTGGATTGCAGAGAGTGACATAAAATTTGTATGATGAGATGATGTTTTGTGTGATGATGAAGAGGAATTAGGAGTATATGAATTATCTTGTTTCTTCTCTTCTTCCTGTTTTCTCCTTAAACTCAAATCGATCGATCGATATAATTTATCTGTTGGTTTAATTTTATTTATTGAATTGGTAGAGTATATGGTGAATTATAGTAATTGTTGTTGGGAATTTTTTTTCCATTTTTTAAATTAAAATTTTATTTTATTTTTTATAAAAGAAAATTTATTTTTATAAATATCAATCTGAATTGTAATTATTGAATTTTAATTTAAGATTTTCAAATTTATTTTTTCCTATTTCTTATTATTGAAATGAGGTGGAATTGTGATGTGGCATAGTTAACTCATTGACTGACTGCCACATCAGCAAAAACCAGTTGACTTTGATCAATAGTCCTTATCAAGTCATGATGAAATAAATATTAGGCCATCTCCATTGGGGACGTCTCATGATACGTCGTCGAGCGTTTTTTTTTGCAGTGGTGAAGCATCGTCATCACGTCGTCGCCCCGTCATGAAATTTTTAATTTTTTAATCTTATTTACATATTATTCATATTATAAAAGTGCTTAGACGTTGAAATGAATAAAATTGCATTTTTTAAAGTTGTTTTATAATTTATTAAGGTTTAAAATGCAAAAAAAAGAATTATTTTTATTTTACTAAAAAACATATTTAATAATTATAATAGTGTTTAGAAGTCGAAATTAATAAAATTATATTTTTAGAGGTTGTTTTACTATTTTAAGTTTAATTGAGAGAGAAAATGAGTTCGAGATGGAATGATCCAAAAATAGTCGAGAGTGGTCTCTATTAGTAGATCTCGAAGAGACGAATCCGTTGATAATTTTTATATATTTTTTACTTTTATATTTTTCAAGTTATTCGCGTTTGAAAGTGGACAAAATAAAATAAATTAAAGAAGAAAAAATAGAAACCAGGGTTTATACTTGGCAGCAGCTGCTGCCATGCTACCACCCGCGCGGCACAGATGGAGGCGCCACGGTGCGGTGTCATTCACGGAGCCTCCATTGGAGGTGGTCTTAGGACCATTTATCATAGGGTGTTTAAATACAATGTTGCGTGAATTATTGCCCCCGAACTTGAAAACCAACAACACCTTAATTTCTCCAGATGGGATATTGAGCAAATGCACCAAACATGCTTTTTAGCCATCAACCAACTGATTACTGAAATGTCAAATGAAGTCCTGGAGACTCAATGATTTCTCATTATTCCTTATCTAAGAACATCTGTGAGTTTTTTGTTTTCCTTTTGAAATTTTGCAGATGTACATGCCTATAGGCTTATCTTACAGATATAAATGCAGTGGTGGGCGGATTTGTGCACTGCATATTTACAAGAAGCAAGATGGTACTTTGGGGGTATACCCCGAGATTTGAAGAATACATGGATATTGCATGGATTTCAGTTGCATTGCCACATGTTTTATGCGATGCTTATTTTACATTACATCCAATAACAAAAGAAGATACGCAGTGCTTGCAAACAGAGAATTTCACTTTTTATTCCCTAAGTTCCCGTTCTCTTCAATTATAATCCTCATTTTTCATACTTTATAAATACAGTCCTTAATTTTTCTCCAAATACATTTAGTTCTTCTTCTTCATTTTTCCTTCCTTAATTCCGGTTATATTCTTATTTAAAAAACATTAAAATTAAATTTAAAAATAAAAAGGAGAGCTACTTCTAAATAATAATTAATATTAACTTAAATTTTAAATGATTTTAGAAGTAAATAACGCCTTAATTATGTTAGAAAATATTTAAAAATATAAATGTATAAGGAAAGGCGCCCTATAGCAAACACACGGATATAAAGCTATGTTTTAAAAGCTGGACCGGTCAATTGAGCCGCTCGCCTCTAAAAAGGGTTCAACCGGGGTCGGACCAGTTGGGCCGTTTTTGAGCCGTTTGAACCGGTATGACGTCATATATAATATTATAAATATTTTATATACATATTGGACCCCTACTATGATGTTCAGGCTAAGGAGGCAAGTTCCATTCATATTGGGCCAAAACTGTAAATATTATTTATTCATTACTCCCATTCTGATATACCCATTCCACTCTCTACACTTGGGCGAAATCTAACACTTCACTGCTTACTCATCACTTCACTGATTGATCTCCAAAATGTCGTCGTTCTCAACAACCCTGAAACCCTCGCCACCAACCACTACCGCCTCATGGATCCGCCACCGCCCCCTCACCACCACCTTCGGCATCTCCACCATCTCCTCCCGCCACTTCCCAACTCAACTCACTTGGCTACTTTTCACAGAACCCTAACACCAACCTCCTGCTAAAGACCATGGCCGCACCACGGCTTCGACCGGAGTAGATGACATCTTCCTCCAACTGCGGGAGGAGGGTGTGGGCCAGACGCCGGTGGTGGCTTTGCACCTCATGCAGCGGAGGGGTCACTTTGCAACTCCCTCGGCCCACCTCCTCTCCGTTTGCCGCCGCTAGGCCCACCTCCTCAACTCCCCCTCCTTCCTCTTCATCCTCCTCCATCCCACCCCCACTCTCTTCTCCCTCTCCATTTCCAACTCCACCCTCCGCCGGAAGCTTTCTTCCTTCCTCCCGCACCACCCATTCCCCAATTTCTCCAATTTAAGCTCGTCGCAATCGGTCGGAAAATCTACATTCTCAGCCGGACGGAGTTGGTAATTCGATTAGGGCTGGGTTTTTTTCTGAACCGCTTAAGTCGACGGTTTGCCGGTTCCCGGTTCGCTAGCTCGAGCAATTTTCTGAGAAACGACTATTTAGCGGTTTATGGCACTGCAACGGACCGTTCGCCACCGATTTTATGGTCGGGTCGGCCGGCCCGATTCAATTTTCAAAACATAGGTATAAAGGGTTATTAATAGGCTACTATTCTTAAATAGTCAGTACCTATTATAATAGAGTGTGCAACCTTACCTAACAGAAAGAGTATACTTGTTATACAGACATCTCTCTTATCCCTTCGAGTATCTTAAGCATAAAAAAAGAAAATAGATTTTGAATTCAACATAAATAATATAAAAATATTAATAAAAAATCTTTAAAATTATAATTTAAACTTTTTTCTAATACTTCCACGAAAGTTCTATGGGCGTCATGGAACCTTCCATGGTCGGAGCTTGAAGCTTCGACAGACCTTCCGGAACTTCGATCCAACTTCCATATTTCATGGAAGAAATTGAAAAAAAAAAATGAAAAATGAATGTGGGGAAGAAGATTAGAGAAGTTAATTCGTTGGAGTTGTGGATATAACATGTCGGATTTATGAAGATGATATCATTGTTCTAATTCCATAAAAATGGAAGCTCAATAGTCATAAAGAAGGAGAAATAAAATAAGAAGAAGAAGAAAATACATAAAGTGAAAATTAATTTTAAATAATGATGTGGCGATGATATGGAGTGATTTGGAGTAATTCAATTGCTTCGGTATAACGTAAGGGGATTATATACGTATATTAAACGGAGCACAATATGAAATTGAGGACGAAATGTGTAAAACCTAAAAAATAGGGACAAGAAATGGACATCAATGATCATACGACTTGCTGATGATTTAGGAACTTCACCGGTATAATTTGCAAAGTCTTTCTTATTCAGTATTTTTACATATCAGAAGCGATTGAATTAGAGTTGGTAAAATGGAGAACAAGAACTAAAACAAGCGAAACTTCCTGGGTGAGTACGAAAGAAGCCAAATTTTGTTTGTTTTGGCATCAGGTCTTGGACTGTTTTGAACTGGAACCGTATAAAAGAGAACCAACTTACCTGAACTTGTTTTGAAAACTGATCATGAACTTTTCTTTCCTTCAAATTAGGAGGAGATGAAGAGAGGCAACAATCCAGTGCCATATGAATGAAACAGGTGTTGATGAAGAAGAGGCGCATGAGCATGTAAGGTATTTGACACGCGAAACATGGAAAAAGATAAACACAGAACAAGCTGCAGAGCTTCCCTTTCCAGATGATTTTATAATAAGCATTATCGGTTTTTAAATAAACATAATCAAAAAATACAAATGTGGTTATGATTTGAAACAATCTTAATTAAATTTTAAGAGTAATGTTATAAACCAAGAAATACTTAACCAAATCATATAAACCAAATTAACATTTTTAGTTACTTAAATTATTTTTTTAAGTATAAAACGGACTGTACCCTAACGGCTGCGAGACAGGTTGTCCTGGCAGCCTTGAGAGATGCCGGAATTATAGGGTTGCCAAGCGTCATTTTGAGATTTTTTTTTAATGAGGTATTGATTTATATAAATATTATAATGCTATAAAATAATTATAAACAATAGAGATATCAAATTAAAAAACATATATTTTTTTAGATTTGCAAACGATGCCATAATCTAATCAATACTTGTATTATATAGTTTTTTTTTCCTCATGTTGTAATGTTTTTACGTTATTATATTCGAATATTTGAAGTCTTATGGGGTTAAATGGAGTATATGATAAATATGTGGACTAAATTTCACGTTTATAATATTTAAAGTACATTTTACAATATATTAAAAAGTGTCCTGCATTTAACAATCCCCTTAAAAAATTGAAAAATGGCAAAATTAAATAATTAAAAGTTAATTTATAAATAACTTTAATAATTTTAATAATTTTAAAAATTCAAATTACACAAATTTACAAGATACACCCCTCAATATACACTTTACATATTGGACCCTAATATCTTTTATTCTTCACCAGTCACCACCACCTCCTTCATCATCAACACACCATCACCACCATTATCCCGGATCTCCGATCTCAGGTGACCGGAGCACCGGTCAGCTCACGATATTTTTTCTATTTTCTTAAAATGCTTCCATGGAAGCCGAACGAACCAGATCTGGTTTGCTCCATGGAAGCTTCATCTTCCATGGATTTCGTCCATGAAAGCTTCATCTTTTATGGACGATTTCGTCCAGATCTGGTTTCCATGGAAGATGAAGCTTCATCTTGACGATTTCGTCCAGATTTAGTTTTCATGGAAAATGAAGCTGTCATGGACGATTTCGTCTAGAACCAGGATGAACCTTCAAGCTTCCTCCTTCATCTCCATGGAAAAGCTTAGTTGAAGCTCCGCCGGAATCTTTGCTAGAGCTCCAGTTCAGTTGTTTCTTGTTCTTTGAGATTGAATAGGTAATTTGTGAATTTTTAATACATAAAGAAGTAGTTTGAGATTTTGTTGGGCATATCTTATTAAATTTAAAACACAAAGGATGTTAAGTAATTTATCCTTGTAATGTATATTTTATTATATTACGACGATGCACTACGTTATTATACATCAATGCGATATCCCATCACATTAATAATTAATAACGGATGAGATTCAATCAAAATTTAATTTAATGGTTAAAAGGAGTATACTATTGTTAGTATAATTAATGCGACAGTATTGTTCTTAATGATGCTCTAGTTTAGTTGTACATTTGATGTAGGGCGAATTACAAAAGGTACCCCTAAAAAATTCGCTAATTTCACTTTAGCCCCTAGATCTCAAACAATTACAGATAAATTCCTGCCGTTGACTGAACCGCCAGCATCAACATTTCCTCTCTCTACGTGGAATTTTCATTTTGTCTGAATAAAGAAAAGAGAAACTAAATTTGAAAATTAAAGAAAAGGAAATTTGTAATAGAAAACCAAATCACACATGCTTTGTCTGAATAAGATAATTGATTACAAACGCCAAATCACCGATCAGCTATTTCCCCAAATCGTTTTGTCCTCAGCCGCGACAGACGATGTGCGGCGGCTGAGGGCGTAGTACAGTAGCAGCACCGCCGCACCCGTGGCTACAGTGGTGGCCGCCATAGGAATGGGTGCAGTGGTGAATCAAGTGGCGGGCCGCGCAATCGGAAGCCTCAAAGCAACAAGTAGCTAAATTTGTCAACGGCGATTCGTTTCACTTCGAATCGCTCGAGAAATTGATCAGTTTCATCCGATCATCGGATGATAATTTGAAGCTCGTTGCTCGTTGCTATGTGAGCTGATTGTTGAGGTTTTGGATTTTATTCTGGTGGAAAACGGATTGAAGAAGAGATTGAATGAGCTAGTGTTTAGTAGATCAGCTTGTTTGATCTCGTTTGATTTGGTTTTACGGAAAGGAAGCGTTTAATTGAAGGTGGTGGGTGAAGGTGGAGGGTGGTGGCGGGTGGTGGATGGTGGAAGAATAAGGGCGCGGTGGGTGAAGGTGGCGGGTGGTCGTGACCGGAGCAGGAGCTTCCATGGAAAAAGGAAGAAAGAAAAAGGAAAAAGAAAAGAAAAACCATTAACCCAAATAAAGAAAAGTAAAAATGAAAATAGTGGATGGCATTTTCGTTATTAACTCAAACTTGCCCCTCCACGTCAGCGCTGTGTCATCACTCTCTCTCCTCTTCCATTGACTTTTGGACGTATTTTTAATTTTCGAAATCGATTAGTACAAATTGTCGGACGATTCTGTAATAGTTTGAGATCCATGGACGAAAATGAAAAGGGGCGATATTTAAGGGGTAGTATTTGTAATTTTCCCTTTGATGTATTTGCACCAGAAACAATAAACTTGGTGGACTGTTACAGGAAAAAGTCCACCACAGTTAGAAGCCACCAAAGAACGAATCCATGCAAGAGCATTTAGGAGCAATAACTGTTAATGTGTAATGAGTTGATGTACGAGTGAAATGGATGAGGCCGGTATCATTTTAGAATTAATAATTGAAATAACGACCTTTGTATATTGTTCCATTAAACACATAGTTAAATATTATATTTCGATCACACTAAAATACAATTATTACTTTTATGTTTATCATATTTAATACAGTTTTTGTCATCTATTTGATTGATTTTTATTGATGGGTCTTTTTGTGAAACTTTACTCTGATTGAGTCTTTGACACCAACTTTTTCATGTAACCGGGACTACAAGTAGTGCCAACCCACGAATCACTTAGCTGATTAGCCCGCTCAAGATTCAACAAACTTGAACCATTTATGTGATTAGTAATAACATTTCAAAAAAACGACTTTTGTATCATATGCACTCTATGTTATAACAAAAAATTGTATAACGTCACACTAAATGGGCAGTGTTAGGTGCGGAAATAAAATTATGTGCACTCTATGTTACAGTATTGGCACGGTATGATACAATTTCAGCGTGAGAAAAAATGAGCTTTTTGTAGTTTTTTTTATTAAAATTGGGCCCTGAGACGAATTTTTCATGGACTCTTGAGGTCGGCTAAAACCATGCAGCCCAGCACATTGTTGGGCCGTTACACACCGTACTCCAATTTCACCGATCCATTATCAACAAGACAACAACAATGTCATTGGCTTAGTTACATTAACTGAAAGTCTCCTAATTGAAAGGATTCCCTAATTAAAATTGATGTTGATGATCTTGGGATCTATTGGAAAATGGAATACTATTATACAATATACTACACAGGAGAATGGCACATTTGGTCCAAAACTATGAGGGTATTGTGGGATGCAGACACCACTTTGCACTTGGTGTAATTTCTAGTCCACAATTTTTAAAAGTTGGTAAATGTAATTCATTTTTGATAAATTAAGGACTAAAAATAGTAATTTGGCATTAAATCGGCTGATTTGGCGAAATGACACACTTAGTCAACCAGTTAACACGAAATGTTGACTGCCACATCAAAAATTCGCCACACAAGCATTGCCCCCAAAAGTTTTTAAGAAAACGAGAAACCCCCAATAGTGTCATGTAAACCTAATTCTCAAATCAAACTCTACACATAGCCAAAAAAAGGAAGAACAAACGATGGAGAACAGAGAACAGAGAAAAGAAGGAGAAGAAGACGCGATGGCGCCATCGTTGATTCAAGTTCGACCAGATTATCTGCTTTTCATTCCACCTCTTGTTCATGGTTAGTTTCCTCTGCATTTCGTGAATCGAATCCGATTTTTCTTTATTGACTGTGTAGTAGCTTGTGAGTGTGAATGAACTGGTATATATAGTGGGGTGGTGATTTCTTTATACTCAATGATCCCCATGTTTAATTGGCATGAATGGTGGTAGATTGTAGCAGATTTTTGAGTTAAATTGAGTAGATATTGTATTAAAGTAGTGGACAGTGGTGGATGAATGTGCATTAATTCTCCTTGTCTCCGTATTTGTTTTGTAGTTGGGGAGGGTTCTTGTGGTTTTACAATATTTAGGTCTTTTCCATGTATTGTATTTAATTACATGTCATTGTTTGTTGTGTTTTAGGTCGTGCAAAAAAGGCTTTCACAATATCTTTGCACTATGGGGGAAGATTTACAAATATAACAGTTGAAGAAACAACATATGATTGGGGTAAGTTGAAGAAATGAGACTATGTTCAAAAGAAAGAACTCACTGTGGAGTTAGTTAATGATTTGCATATATATGTTGATGGAATTCTGAGGGATGAAGGTAGTGATGGTGAGAGTAATGATGTTGGAATGGATGATGGGGTGAATGGCAGTGGAGTCCTAGAAAAAGCACCAATTGTGGACATATCTAGTGATAGAGATAGTGAGTATGACTATGGCAGTCATGAGTCAAATGAAACTGATGATCAACTATTTAGTGATAATGTGGATGAGGTGCAGGTTCTTGAGCTTGATTTGTTATCTGAGTCTGGGGTAAAGGCTGGACAGATTAAGAGAGGGGAGGTGCAGAGAGGTGTAATAGAAACTGAGGAAATTGATCAGGGAGGTGTGAGAGAAACTGAAAGAGAGGATGAAGAAGTTGTGAGAGAGGAAGAAGCTGAAAGAGAGGAAGTTGTTAGAGAGGAAGAAGTTGAAAGAGAGGAAGTTGTTAGAGAGAAAGAAGTTCAAAGAGAGGAAGTTGTGAGAGAGGAACAAGCTGAAAGAGAAGTTTTAAGGGATCTTAGGAAGGGAAAGGGTGTTGTCACTGAAGGTGATGGATTTGCAAGAAGGGAAAAAGCTTATGGTGGCAGTGGGATAGGTAGTAGTAGTAAGGCTGCAAGAGAGAGGCAAGTATCACTATCAACTTGTGAAGAAGAAGAAGAAGAAGACTCAGATGATTCAAACTTTGATGAGGATGACTACATAGTACCTGAAAGTTCTGAGAATTTTGATAGTGCATTAGACTCAGTTGAGGAGGATGATCTTAACAGGCCTGCAAATATACCAAAAGGGGTCATTTACATAAACACCCCCTGCTAGATAGTCCAATTAAAAATACATACCCGCTAATTCAACAATTACATATAAACCCAATTTCATATTCCAGCATTGACTCCGACTCCAACGTGTAAATTAATGTTGATTTGGACATGATTTGGCATATATGTGGACTTTTGAATTAAAATAAAATTTATACTATTTTTCTTTGTATCTTCTTCTTCATCCATCTCTTCTTCTTCTTCTTCTTCTTCTTCTTCAACACTTAATAGTTAACAACCTCCACCAATAATAACAACCATTCCGCCACACTCTCCGACTATCACCACTCCGTCAACAGCTCTATTTGGGGCTTGTTTTGCAGCCCCAAATGGAGCTATAAACTGGGCTTTTACAGATCCATTTGGGGCTACAAAATAGCCCCAAACGGAGTCCGGCAAGAGTTGTCGCCGGAGCTATTGAACGGCTTCGGTTGGAGTTTAAAAAATAGCTCTAACCGGAGAAGATTTATGCTTTTATTAGGGTTGTTTATGCAGCTCCAATTGGAGTTTCTAACCATTTTGAAGACCCATTTCATGTTCAAGCTTTTGAAATGGGTCTTCAATGGAGTTTTTTTTTTTAATGTGATATTGCAATTTCATATTGAAAGTTTGATACTTTGAGAGGATCGTTTGCAATAATGTTTGATTAATCTAGCAAAGTAAATTTTATATTGGGGTGATTTTTCAATTTTTTAGGGCCAATAATGTAAATTTTGAAACTTAAGTATCAGATATGTTAAGTATACAAATAGAGAATATGTTATGTTTTATTTGTTTATTAATTAACTAACAGTTCATATAAAATTTTATATTAATTCCAAAGAAACCCAATAAAAACTAGTTAACAAATGAGGAATTAATGACATGGCAATCCATGTCACCAATAAGCGTGTGTCTCCGGCCAAGCTCCGAGCTTACATCATATTCGACGTTGACTTTTGGGTGTGTATGCAATTTGATTTTAATCTTAGTTCAAAATTTGGAACCATTTGTAATTGTTCAAATAGCATGTACTTATTAAAAAGTGGGCATCTAGGAGGGGTGGGTTTTGTAAATATATGTATACCAAAGCATATAAAGTTCAATAAAAACAACAATTTTGATCTCCAGTTTGCTCAAGGTCATACATTTGCAGACAGAAAAATTGTTAAGGTTGCAGTCCATGCACATGTTATTAATACAATGAGATCCTTGCACATACACAGGAATGACTTGACAAGATTTCAGGTTAGGTGTGATAGTACTGCCACTTGCACTTGGAGACTTAGATTGAGGAAGATTCATGATCAGTTGACTTATGAAGTGTGTGAGTATGATCCAAACCACATTTGTGTGGAGACTTACAATGTGGGCAACTTAACTGCAGCTTATTTGGCTAAAAGGTTTGTTGACAAGATAAGAATGAACCCTGAGATGCCAATTGAAGCTTTCAGAAAGCTATGTGAGAATAAGCTTGTGGTTGATGTATCTTGGGATCAAGCAAGGTGAGGTAAGGAGAAGGCAGTGAAAATGATCCAAGGTGAACCTACTGCACAATATGCTAAATTGTGGGACTATACAGAGGAGCTGAAAATATGTAATCCAGGGAGTACTGTGTTGGTTGCTTCACATGAGACAGGAGAATTCAAGTATTTTTATTGTTGCTTTGGTGCTCTGGAGAGTGGGTTCAAGATGTGTAGACCTTTGGTAGGAATAGATGGTGCTCACCTTAACTACCCTGGAAAGGGAATACTCTTTACTGCAGTTGGCGTGGATCCCAACAACAAGCCATACACAATGGCATGGGTAGTGGTTGAGAGTGAGACTAAGGAGTCTTGGAGATGGTTTTTGGAGGTTTTGAAGGAAGACCTTGAGCTTGTTCATGCAACTGATTATACAATTATCAATGACAAGCAAAAGGGTTTGATCATTGTTGTGAATGGGAAACTAGTAGGTGTTGGGCATATGTTTTGCATTAGACATCTATGAAAGAACTTCATCAAGACAGATTTTAATGATGATGCCTATAGATATGCTCTATACAAAGCTTCTAATTGTACTACTAATGGTGAGTTTAGAAAGGCAATTGAGGAAATGAACACGTTGGATCGCCGTGTTGTAGAGTGGCTAGCTATGAGGGATGCACTCCATTGGACCAAAGCTTACTTCAGGACCATAGCTAAGTGTGACATGAACCTTAATAATGGGTGTGAGTCCTTCAATAAGGTACTACTCCCTGCAAGAGAGAAGCCCATACTCACTATGCTTGAATAGATTAGGGAGTACTTGATGACTACTCTTCAAAAAAGCAGGTATGAAATCAACTTATTTAGCTTGTTTATCATAGTTATTGTGAGTCATAAACTGATCTTTGTGTTGTTTGATTGTAGAGATTTAGCAAAGAAGAAATGGGGACATATGAAGTAATGTCCAAAGATCATGAAGATCATGTCCAAAAACTCTAAAACAAATGAGATTGGTTTTGCCAAGAAAACATGATGATAACAATTATCAGGTAATTGTTCATGTCTATATGTGTAAAATTGTCAATTTAGTATTGTTATTGTGATGGTTCTGTTTTTTCTACAACATAAGTACATGTCATGTAAGTGAATGTTTAGAAATCAGGCTCCATGTACAATGTGGATATTCAGGCAGGAACTTGCACTTGTAGGTCATGGCAGTTAACATGTATCCCTTGTATTCATGTTGTGAGTAGTTTAGCTAAGGCTGGTGAGGATCCATACATGTATGTTAGCAACTGTTATGAGGTTGATACCTATCATCAAGTCTATGAGAGTGTTATCTATTGAGATAAATGGGGGTGATTTATGGGGAAACACTATGTATATTCCTCCATTGCCACCAAACTTTGGTAAGAAAAAAGATGGTAAGAATCAGAAATCAAGAAGGAAGGTCGAAGAGGAAAAGGACTCACATAGAAAGAAAGGGAGGCAGGTTTCTGCTATTAAGCTGAGAAGGAACCAATGTAAACTTAGGTGTGGTACATGTGGGAAAAGGGGTCACAATGCAAGAAGGTGTCCTGTAAATAGGCCAGGACTTGTACCAAATGAGGATAGGGCTGCAACAAGTGAAGAAGAGTCTGAGTTGTGGGAAGAGTTCATGAACCATCTTAAATTTCAAGGTGATGAGGTGCCACCAACACAATTAACACAAGACCCCTTGAGTTAAGTTTCAGTTGAGCACAATGTTTATGAAGGTTCCAGGAGAGCTAAGGTATATATTTGTACAAATCAACCTTCTTTTTTGATAGCAAGCAAATACTAATTCACATTGTTTTGTAGACTAAAAGGACAAATACAAGAGGAAGGCAAGTGACTGCAGTAGATGATGACCAACCAAATACTCAGGTTGCTACCATATTCATTCATTCATGAATGTTCAGTTCTAATATTTGTATTCAGAATCTTATGCCTTGTTCTGAAAATTGCAGGTAAGCACATCTAATGCTAGGAAGAAAGGCAAGCAGGTGGCACAACCAAATGAGGGACCTAATATAAGACTTCTAACTTGATCAACTATTCATCAATTTGGTAGAATTCAGGTTACTGACTCTTGATTATGGCTTAATTCTGCAGATTCATAACTTCACTAAGACCAAGGTTCTTGTGGATGGACCATCAATGTACAAGCAATGTAACCCGGACATTGGAGATGGCTTGACTTTTGAGAAAGGTGGGAGGAAGTATGTCCACCCCAACAACCTTAGGGATGCTATGTCTAAGGAGAATCAAACTGGAAAGGGGAAAGGCAAGAAGAAGAGTTAGTGATCTTTGGCTTTCTAGACTAGTTTATGTCCTTCTTTTGCTTGTCGATATACTGGTTTATGTAGTTGTTGTGCTTCGTAATTGACTGCTTTTAGTACTTGTTCTAGCATGAATTTAGCCTCAGAACAAAGAACTTGCACTTGACTGGTAATTTGAGCATACTTGTGTTCTAGCTTTTGTTGGATTTTGTTGGATTATGAACCATTGAAGGTCATTATACATTTATGATATTTATACAATTATCAATCATGCTATATTTGTTCCTTACTGCTTGTTCCTATGGCACCCTGCATATTGCTCATTGTACTGCTCATTTGTAACATTCATAGAACAGTTAATCAATACTTCATTTCATTCCATCATTCTTCAAATGCAATACATGACATGAAACCAACTTCTATTGCCTAAGAAAATTGAGTTGGTGTTTACTAATAACTCATCTAAAACAATCCCAATACAATAATACAAAATTGAAAACACCAACACCTATAGGGTAATTAGCATAGCAAATACAAACACCATCTGTTGGCTCTATTTTTTCTTCATTCTTTGTATCTCAGCTTCCTTCACTTCAAGTATTGCAATCAAATCGACATTTTCTTTTGTGACCACCTGCACCTCATCACTTGGTTCCTTCACCTTCAATTCCAACCTCCCTAATTTCCGTAGCAAACCAGGTATCACTTCCTTCCAACCTCCCTAATTTTCGTAGCAAACCAGGTATCACTTCCTTCATCTAAGACACATCTCATCGTCATACCAAGCCCAGAAGTTACAGTGTTGCCTATTACTCACCTGATTAACGCAGTTCTTGAAACGACGACCTGGATTTTCATTAGTCCATAAAGTGATACGCCAAGCTCGGATTCTGCAATAGAAATTCGGCACAGGTTTTGTTAATCAATCTTCGATAGTTATTCGAACTTCCACCATTAGAACTAGCCATCACCAGAATGTTGGACTCTGATCTGTATACGAGTATGAAAATTTGAGTACTTGCAAAATGGGAGAAAATCTAAGTTTAATGGATTTGGAGGGAAAAAATCAATTTTCCCGCCCATTTCCCCTGCCAACAGCTTGTGTGGCGAATTTCTGAGCTTAAAGTCAACATTTCATGGGTTATGGTTGACTAATTGTGTCGATTTCGTCAAATCAGCCGGTTTAATGCCAAATCAACAATTTTAGTCCAAGTTTGTCAATAATAAATTAAATTTGCCAACGTTTAAAATTCGTGGACTGAAAATCACACCAAATGCAAAGTGATGTTTGCATGTCACAGTACCCTATAATTCTGGACCAAATATACTATTTTTTTCAAAATTACACTAATTATAATTCTGGTGGAATTGTTGAGTTCTACGATCCATATAAAAAACAAAAGAGTCATGTCCCCATGTGCCATGTCTCGAAATAAACATAACCGAAAGATAATTAAACGCGCTTGAAGAAGGTAAAAGGATTTACATGCATGCTTTCGGTTTACAATCATTGGGATGGAGTCTTTTGAAGATTGATCAAAAAACAGCAAAAATAATACTCAGGAGTAGAAAACATAATGTAAGGATTTCGAGCCAATAATGAAATTAAGGGTGCTGCAAAATATAATTTTTATTAGAGGATGACGATAAAAATTGCTTATAAATCATGCTAAAGATTTGATATAGTGATTTGTTAGTTACTCCAAGCAAAATGCATAACCATGATTATAAGTTTTGAGAATAGTAGTATTATTGATCGAATAATACCAGACACCTTGAATAGTGCGCTACCTATAGATGTTGTTAAGGTGATGGTCCTTTGATGGTTGTTTTGAATAAAAACACCTATTAATCTTTTTAACAATTTAAATTTGTTTTTAAATAAATTATCTAGATAAATTCATTATACAAGTTAATATTGATATAATCCCTCTCACTAATTAATAATTAAGATTCACTAGTACAAATAGTAGCAAGTGAATCTTCTTTATATCATACGAATTGAATCAAACTTGATGCAACAATTAATTAAATTTGAGTGAGGAGTAGACTAATTACTTTTAATTAATTATGACTAATCATGATTAACCTTTTATTAGATTTTTATTAAAAAAAGGATTTATAAATTGACATTTGTCAACTTTTAAATAAGGTAGATTAGTGGGGAAGCCCTAGTATCAAATAAACTGACTTTCATATAGAAGAGTGACACTTTTATGTGTGTAATTGTGCCAGTAGTAGTAGGTGCCTCCTCGACTCTTATGAAATTTTATAGTGATGATCTTTTGTAATACACAAAGTATTATTGTCGAAAATTTTAAAAAATGCATGCGAGGTACAGATTTCAAGCAGTAGGCTTTAAATCGTCACATAAATTTGTATTGTAATTTATGGATCGGATGACATTAGATGAGATGTCAAAAATTATGAAAGGCATGGCCATGACCTCTGCAACCCTTATCTCTTCCCCATAACATTACTTTGGATGAAAAACTAAAATTTGGTGACAGAGTACAACTACTATTTACTATTTTTAGGTGTTTCATTAAATTTTATACCTCATTGAAAAAGAAAGTTACTCCATCATTAATAAATAATAAATAATTTTAAGTTTACATAAAAATTATATATTTGTCGCTAAAAGTACATTTTTTCACACCCTTTTCATTTTTTATTATTACTTTAATTTTTTACATAAAACTACGCGTCACTCTAATGTATGAAATTTAATGAGACGAGGAATATCATAATTCATATGTGACTTGATGGGGATTCATTTTACCACCCAAACAATTTGCTCTATGAGCTACAACTTGGCTACTCACTTTTATCCGATCCCTTTGGGTTTTGCAAGAATAGCTAGCTCGTTCGTTTAGATAAAAAGTTTGATTCTAAGTTTAAAAGTGAAGAAATAGTAAATTCCGGTGGTTAAGCCCTTTCTATCACTTGGTTCACTTCGCCAATTACCAGAAAAGGAAGATTCTCATGTAATTGTTTTGACAACTTTCACCAGGTGAGGACTTTTGTTTTCTTAAATGGTTCCATGTGTGAAAGGTTCTAAAGAAAGAAAGCTAGGTGTTCAAGCTGGCCATCATGGTTCATGAACCTTCTTAAATGAAAAAAGTAGAATCCATATGGTAGTATATATATCAACAAAAACAAAGATGGTCGTATCTGTACAAAACAAAACAAAAAACAAAACAAATATATTCAACTTGTCAAAACATGATTTCATCTATGCTAGCAGCGTCACCCTTAATTTTTGAAGCGGTTTGTCTTCTTCCTGTGTCATTAATAATAATCCTGTAGTACTTCGCTGATGAATAGGGTTGATTGGAGTAGCATTTAAATGTCCGTTTGAATGTTACTCGAAAATTTTATTTTTGTTATGGTATTTAAATATCGAAGATCGAAATGCTTCTACAGTAGCAACATTTTTCTCTACCTATATAACAAACCTATAATACACTATCCAATTACAATTATATACCAAACACAATTTTAACAATCCTACTACAATTTCGATCACTATTCAGGCATTTAAATCGGGGCATTTAAGTCGCATGCCAATTAGCCCCTAAATGAGGCTCGAGACTCATTCCTATTCAATTAAAATTTATTAAACTAAACTGAACTAAAATATGCAGGGATGGATGTAGAATTTCAACCTCGAAGGGAGAAACTATACATATGAGGAGTTTTCGAGGGTTGGGGGTCAAAATTCATAATTTTCAAAAATATTATCTATTAATAAAAATCCGAGGTGGGGGGCGCTCCCCCGTCTGAATCCGCCCCTGAAAGTATGAATTACAGTTAAATCGAGCTGAACTGAACTGAATTGTTTTTTAGTTAAGAAAAACCAAGTCTCAAAGAGCATTCTCACTTGGTAAACAAAAGTTACTAGAGTGGAGATGTGTAATCTTTATAATATAACTTATAAATTATTTTAAAGAGATTCTTGTGTGTAAGAAAAAGGAGTTTATAATAATGGCTAAATCTGTAATTATATTCTCATCGCGTAATAGCAATAAAAATAAATTGAATAATTTCAATTGAAATTGAAACTCTTTTTTTTTTTTTTTTTTTATGTAGAAGGACTTGAGTATACACGATTGAATTAATCGGATTGACTCCCGCAACTCCCATCCTACTTTATACTTGTTCTAAATCACAGAAATTAATCATCTCAGCACGTTTCATTTGCCGGAAGTAATTATTACTATGTAGTATCTGATATTCTGATTCAATTCTGTAGTTAAGCTTTGTTTAGTCATCAAAATGATAGGACAACATCGTTTTAAATTGGACCAAATTGCGACAGAACAGTCTCTCTCCAGAAGATGAAGAAAACCGTTAGCCTTAAACAATTTGATCATGTTTGATCAATTGCAAACACCACCCTCGTCTTCCACAAATTTCTAGAATGGCATCTACAAACTGGATTTTGTGCAATGCAATCTCATTAGGTACTGCAAATATGAAAGTTACAACAAAAGTCATATTTGAAAATTTGCAATGTCACACATAGTTCCTTGACGTTCAAATGGATAAGGTTCAATTGAACACATTATCACTTTCAATGTGTGATATTATAGATTGTTGCCGTATAATATAGACTTACAATAAATTTCGTCTAAATTTCACACCGTCCTTATATAAAATTAAAAGTTAAATAAGTGTATAATTAATTAAAATTACTCACTATTCACTCGAATAAATTACATGCAATAATACTTTGAAGAAAACATCATATTTATTAATCGGTATAACATGGAATATGGTGCTTCTTAATCATATTATGTGGTTGAACAACCTGGATCTACCATTAAAAGTTGGATGATTTTCCACTACAACATAATCCCACCGTTCCTAATACAAATTTTCGCGGAATCAGACCCGAATTTTAGCGCAATGTAATAAATTAATATGAGTTTATTAAAAGTAATAGTGAAAATAAATAAAAGAAAATTCATATGGGCCAATTTAGATTATTATAATGAATTGGGAGGTTAAAATATTTTCAAATATATAAACGGGAACTTGAATTAAGAACGATCTAAAAAGAAATACGAGAACTTGAATTAGGGACGAGGGAGTACTATATTAATACATGAACTGCAAATGTGTTGAAAATATTGATTGGACTAGAATGCATAAACCAGACCAGTATGGACATGTAAATAAATTCCCTCTATAATATATAACTCCATTTGTATTACATAATGTCAAATAGTACCGTTCTGAAACATAGTTTTGACACATACACCCCCTCCTTAGCGCGTATCCATGGAGCAGACAAAGTAAAACGTGTCGGTGTTCACCTTTAAAATGCCACACCAAAATTAAAAAGTGAAAAAACTATTTAAAATACAAACTTTTCCGATAGACTAGTCTACACCATATGTTAAAATAGGTTCAAAATCATATACTTAACTAAAATATTATTTATTTAATTTAAATATATTAATTTACTAAACATATATGAGATTAAATATTTAAGAAGCGTCTTAATTATTTTCAGATGTTTTTAACTCGTATTTTAAGTTAAAGTTCTACCAATCACTCTATTTTTATAATTACAGCTAACATATCATATGTGATATTAATTACGTATCTCGCAAATACAATATCTCAAAATAATTTATCATAATAAAAAAAAGAAAAAGCTAAGCTCATTATTTATTCCACTTCCCACTTCTAAAACTTTTCTATTGCACCCACACTAATAACACTACCTCACTCCAGTCACATACTCACCCTCATCATCACATTCCAAATTTTTCCTTCTCCTCCTTTTCTCCATTCACCAACTCAATTTTCTCTTCTCCTCCTTCCAATTCCCATTCTTAGAGTACATGATAACAAAAAAATGTTGCAAAAACACCAAGCCATACTCAAATTCTTGCTCGTTGCTTCACTTCTTGTACCTCAAATCCAAGCCCAAAACCAGACTTCAAACTCATGGATAGGCTCCAAGTACCAAATTGAATGCACAATGTGCGCCGCCTGTGACAACCCCTGCACCACCGCATCACCACCACCACCACCACCCTCTCCTCCGCCGCCATCCACCACCACCAACTGCCCTCCGCCGCCCTCTCCCCCCTCACCAACCACCACCACTTACAGTTCCCCACCACCACCACAAACACCCAGTGTCTACTACCCACCACCTACCAATAATGGCGGAAATGGCGGTGGAGGAGGCGGATACTACATTCCGCCGCCGTACATCGGCGGCCCAGCTCCGCCACCGCCGAATCCAATTGTGCCGTACTTCCCTTACTACTACCATTCACCACCTTCTTCTTCATCTCCACCAAATTTCAAGAAAGCTCACTCTTACTTGATAATTGTTGCAATTTTGGTATTTTCATTGAGTGTCATTTGAGTTTGCTTTATATATGTAGTTCCTTTTCTACCCCTGATGGCTGAAATAGATTCAAGAAAGTGAAAATAAAGTGTCAGTTTCAGTTTACAGATAGATAGTCTGCAAGACTTCAACTTCAACAATTCTTGATCATCAGCGGAATTCCGAAAATGCCCTTGTAACTGATGACGACGATGATGATGATGGTGATGATGGTGTTATGGAAAAGTGCAGAATCTTTCTTTCTCCATGGAGCTCAGTGAAGTCAGACCACTCTGTAAATTCTCTTGGCAATTTATGTCATTTTCTTCTTCTTTTCTTTTATCAGCTATTTTCGCAAACTTTATATAGGATTCAACAAAATCAGTACATTTTGTACTATAATTGATGCACTTGTTCTAATCATAATTAATCAGTAATTTTGTCTCGATCAGTAATAATATCATTCATATTCAAATTGTACTCCATGATTAGCAGCACTCGTGTTCAAACTATATAGGCTGATTAAAAGTAAGATGTTAAAAGTGATTAAGTGGTGACTGTACATAAACAGGTTGTCATAATTATCAACTTTAAAAGTTTGGAACATGATGTGATATTATTCTGCTCATGTGATCTTTTTTCCAGTCCAAAGCTGTCAAATTAAGGGAGAATTAAGATGATAATAGTGTAATAGTATGTATGTGTGTACATTAGCCAATAATACTCGAGCTGTTTTATGCATTTAGTACCAAATGGGGAAAATGTATACTTTACTTTATCAGAAAGCAAGAATAAATTGATTGACCTTGGATCAACAACCATATGGGATTGGGATAGGACTACTGATATACAACTAGCCTTGTTCCTTGCAACTTGCAACCTTTCCACCGTGCCCCCAAAAGAGATTGCATTCAGCACACTGGACCCAGACCCGAATTCCAAATATTTCATTTTCACATTACATTTAATTATTTACTCCATCTTACCGACTAATCCATCCGTCCCATGAAACTCCATACATTAGGATTGGATTCGAAAGTTAAAAAAATAAAGAAGGTGGAGAAAAGTGTAATTTTAGTGATAAAATGTGTAATTTTATGTAATGTTGATATTGTTTATTATTTGTTAGTGGTGGGGTAACTTTCGTTTATATTTATAATAAATGTATGAAGTTTTTGATGTAATTGAGGAAGTACATAACTTTATACATTTATCATAATTTTAATAAGAAGTTGTGTACATCCATCAAAACCAATTACATATAGAAAGAAAGTTGTGTAATACGAAGTATAATGTGGGAGGAGCTATGCATCACTTAAAGTAGGGTTTCAGATTGAGTCAGTAACCTTATGCTGGAATCATAAAGATCCAAGTCATCGTGTATTTTCGACGACTCTATTAGCATCCAGGTGTCCTTCAGTAGTTTCTAATCAGTATTGGCACTATATGGTAGTCAAATTCAATCATCCCACTAGAATTTAGTGTTTGATTCTCAAAATGCACTACTAACATAGTAAAATTACGAATAATAGTTGTTGAATTTGCATGTACGGTGGAATAACAGTGGAAAGAACTATTGTAACTTAATTTTCGTACACACCAGTAGTTTCTTGATGGGCCTGACTCCTGAGCCCAAGTGTTTTCTTTTTGTTAGAAGCTGATAGATGCACTCCATAAACGAATTGGGCTTACTGTTGGTGATAAGTGATACCAAATGATTACTTGGGCTTGGCTTCAGAGTTGATTGATAATTGTAATTTGGGGAAATTGATCCAATTACCCACTTTGACCATCACATAGCCGGTAGCCTCCAACGTGTTTTTAGTTTCTGCATAGGGCAACCAATTGTGACATGCATCAATATACAATTGAAATTAGCCCAACTTTTGTCAAAATAGTGCAACAAATTCTGCCTCAATTTCGGAGTGAATAAATGGTACCATTTATTTCCATATAATTATAGTGACTTTGTAGCCTATCCCATATATTCATTTTTATCCATTATTCAATTACATGTATTTTTTATTTTATTTCACATTTTCAATTAATAATATATAATAAAATATATATTATTAAAATGTAACAGTTATGCCGATTTTTATGTCTTTTCGTCATCTACAAATAAAGACCAAAATTCTCTATATTTCAAACGCTATAAATTTTATAGTTTTTAAACTCTACAAATAGAGACCAAATTTAATAGTATGGATACCATCTCCTATTTTCTTTAATACGTTAGTTATTATGCTGAATTTTATTATCATTATTCTTTTCTAATAGATTTTACAAAAATTCTATTATCATTATGTTTTTCTAATATGTTTTAGGTAAATTCTTATGAGTAACGATCTAAATGTCTATATTGATAAGTTTATTGTCATTTAGGATTTTATTAAATCGAAATAATACTAAGTTGTAGTATATGCGTAAGTGTAACAACACCAGAAATTAAATAGTGTACTGTAAAGTATTAATAAATGATTGATTTAGAAAATGGATATAATATATCGGGTGCTAATTTAAAGACAAGTGTGATGGTAATGCATGAAATTAAAACATGTTATTTTTATGTTATGCATGGATTGTAAATATACAGATGGATAATGTACGTAAGGAATTGTAAGTATACATTTTAACACTGTTTATAGAACATATGTTTTTTATTATAAAATTGTAAATATACAGATTATAAGTTATTAATATGAATAATCACCACTCACCACCACTATCATGTTAATAATATCAATAATCATGTTAATAATGAATATGTGTTGTGGTTATGGAAAATAGATAACAAAGTGTAGCTCAGTTGGTAAGATGTTTTTCCTCCAATCAATAGGTCGAGGGTTCGAGGCACCTTTAACCGTTTCAAAAAATTAAATGTTAATAACACATAAACCTTCTCTAGATAAACTATCTAAAAATTATTTCTATAAGTTTGTGATTTATTTATTACATATTGGTAGATATACATAATAGCTTCTTTTTTTTCCTTTCAATTTCATATGTTCTTTCACAATTTAATTTTAGAACTCTTTGTGTCGTTTAAATATACAGTCGAATTGTGTCAAGACATACTATGTTTATGTAGTTTCAATAGTCAAACTGTATTATGACATATTATATTTTTGTAGTTTCAATACATAGTCGGATTGTATTATGATACTGTATTTTTATAATTTCAATATACTGTCGAACTGTATCATGACATATTGTACTTTGAAAGTTGCATGATACAGTTATAGTTGTACCATGCAACATATGATACAACATACCTTCTTGTGATGCATTTATTAACTAATTAATGGCTTAATATGTGATTGTGAATTTCGAGTTTATCTAAATGGTAAACCAAGCTTTAATAGTCAGATTTATATTTTTTTTAGAATACAGTTAGATAATTATAAAGACATTTGTAGATTGACTAAAATATTAGGTGATGTTAGTATGATGATTGTAGAGTGTTGGGAAGATTGGAGAAATGTGAAGATTGACCTAAACATTAGGAGGGTGATATTGTGACGATCGTAGGGTGTTGTAATAAATGGGTAACATTAGACCAATTTTTAACGTAAACCCTAAGCTCTGAGAATAAGCCCGAAACACTAAACCCTAAACCATAACTCTAAATAACGGATGTTGTGATTAATTAACAACATATATAATTATATTCATAACACATAAATTGTCTCTAAATTAAACCATTGTTATACATTTATTAACTAATAAATTCGAGTGTGGTTGTACATCTTTAGTTTACCTATACAGTAAACCGAACTTTAATAGTTATATTAATAGTTTTTTCAAAATAATTTAGTTAGGTGTGATAGAATATTGTAGCAAATAACATTATATTAATTTTTAATATAAACCATAAATAATAAATTAAAAAAATTTAAAGTCCTAATCTAAACAATATAGATGTATCAATTACTAACATATATATCGTCTTTCGATATATTACTTAGAGATGATTCGCATAATACTTTATAATTTATCTATTAAGCAATGATGGATATACATGAATTATTTTACTTTTACTTTTTTTCATTTTTAGATGTTGTTCCAATTTACTAGATATGAAACATATTCATAATAGACTCAAAATGTACAATGTTCACTGTACAGTCAAAATGTATATATAGAGGTCCATGATACAGTTAAAAAGTTACATAATCAGAATAATTATAAGCAATTGATTAAACTAAATACACAAAAAATAAAAATAAAAATGAAAAAAAATCCAAATTGGATTTGATGGTGGTGCACGTTCATCTCCAGGCATACCCCTAGTACTAGCTTGTTTCATCAAAAGCAACCATCAACCCAATACTCAAAATTCAAAAACCAAACCAGTTGCCTTTAACTTCCTAAACTGGTAATTCAAAATTCAAATCTCACATGAATCCAAATTAAAAAGCAGAATTGTTCATTTACCTCTTAAGATCATGAACAAACAAGAATAAAGATTTTACACAAAAGGAAAAAAAGAGGTGGGCGGTGAGTGGTAGAAGGAGATGCGTGGTGGACGGCGGGAGGTAGGCTGTGAGTGCTGGTGGACTGTGAATCTGGACGGTGGTGGTGCGGGGAGTGCACGAGTGGTAGATCGGGGCGGGGCGATGCAGTGGTGGTCGTGTTGGACGGCGGAAGCGTGATTGTGTTGGTGAACAACGGTGAAGCTGTGGTAGTGTGGTGGATGGGAGGTGGGTGGAGTGGTGGAAGGAGATGCATGGTTGACTGTGGCGGTGAGTGGTGGTGGACCGTGAAGAGGAGATGTGTGGTGGACGATGAGTGGTGGTGGAAGGGATCGGCTTCACAAACCGTGGGAGATCGAACTCGTCAAAATACCAAGATCAGCGAACATGTGTGCTGACCCAACTAGCTAGACAAGGATGCAATATGAAATTGGGGAAAAACTATGGCAACACCCTCCTAATTCTGTAATTTCCATTTTAGAGGATGACTCTTGTATTTAAATTTTAATATATCATTTTCAGAAAAGAAAATAAAAGAAACTTGAGCTTTAGAGTAATTAATTGATAGTTGCAATTTCACATCATATATACTGAATTACTACTTAAGCTGATTTAATAACAAATTCAACTCTAAAGATTAAAAAAAATGAATTAAATTTTATCTAATCGAAGTTTAGATCCAAAATTCCAAAACATTGATGAACATGTTAAAACAAGTCCCTAGATTTTAAATTGAATCAAGATAGTTTCCAAGTACAAAATATCCCCTCCAGATTAAGAACTATTTTAAATTTAAAAAAAAAGCCTCTGCAAATTAAAATCCATTTAAAATAAAGAAATTATTGTATTCAGCTTAATGGCAAGAGATGCATTATTTAAAAATCGCTAGAAGGAGGGGTCGAACCTCCGACCTTGTGGTTAACAGCCACACGCTCTAACCAACTGAGCTATTCCAGCTTCTTGTTACATATGGCAGAATACTTAAATATTATTGCAACATGGAGCGAACGGCTACTGAGTTATATATGAATTCTTCAGAAACAATAATTCTGACATGGTATATCTATAATGCGAATGTCAGGTTTGCCTTTCGTTTTCTTTTTTAACTATTGAATTATTGTTACTTTTAAGTAGGAGTGACATATGATTACAAATGTATTATTTTTAAATATTATGAATTCATAATACTTAGTGGTGATGGAGTATTGTTTAAGTATAATAAACGGGAAGATTTTTCGAACTTATAGGAAAATTCAGTTTTTATAGGAAATCGGTTATTAGATTTTTTATATAAATACTCAAATAAAAACCTACTCTCTTATAAAATTTTCAAAACTAAACAATCGTCCTCTCTATACAAAAATTCTTAGAGAGATCCAAACCCATCAGTCCCTCACCCTTTTCCCCTTCCTTCATCCCTTCCCCTCCATTGGAGATCGGAACCACCGTCGAAAATTATGGTGGTCAAACACGACTACAATCAAATGCACTAATCAATTTCTCTCTCTATATATCTCTAGTTTCACCGGAATTATGCTGGATCTTGCCGAATATTCACCAAAAAATTGCTAAAATGTTCAAATCAACAAATACATCTTGTTTTTTCCGTTAAAATCTCAATTGAAAGTGAATTTGAGTTTTATTTGTCGTTTTTCGTTGATTTTACGATCTTAACTTCTCATATCTGGTTTAGATCTGAAATCTAATTTTAGATCTGAAAATCAAATTTCACAATCTGCTGGTTTGTTATGGTTTAAAAAAAAACCAGTGTTATAATTTTAAGTATCGTCGTTGTAGTTTTCAGATATATTCTTGTTATTTTAAGCATCAACATCAGTGTTTTTAGCATCTGCTGAGATATTTATCTATGGTTTGATTATTTACAAATTCTTTGTCATAGTTTTAAGAGACATTGTTATAGTTTTATAATATACAATATATTATGGTTGTATGTACCAATATTACCTTTTTAGTTTGTGTTGTATATTCGTACTTTGTTATACTTCTAAGCATCATTATCATGGTTGTATTGAATGTTTACGCATGTTATTGATTTAACACAAATGTTATAGTTTCAAAATATATTTATTATATAATTTTAAGCAGCAACATTGGTGGTTTTAGCCTCTAGTGAAATATTTGCGATGTGATTTTTACAAATGATTTGCTATAGTTTTAAAGGCATGATTGTAGTTTTAAGAAGTACAATTACGAGTGAAGCATCAATGTTATTGTTTTTAACTTAAGTTTCATGTTGTGCTTTGTTATAGTTTTAAAACGTGTTTTTGTAGCACTATTATTGTGGTAAACATTAATGTTACTATATTTATTTTATTTTGAATAGTTGCATGTTATTGTTTTTAACGTATATGTTATAACCATAAGACCAATTATTCTAATTTTAAGCATCAACATTAGTATTTTTAGATTTTGTTAGATATTTATGATTGCAAAAATATTTTGTTATATTTTTAAAAGGCACGATTATGATTTTATATAGTAATGTTATTGTTTTTAACTTGTGTTGCATGTTCCTGCTTTGTTATATTTTTGAAAAATGCAATGTTATGGCTTTACGCATAAATGTTACTATTTTTAGCATGTGTTGCACGTTTCTTCTTTATTTTGTAGCAAAATGTGATTGCTATAATGACAATTGTTATAGTTTTTACCAGTTAGTGAATATTTAATGCAGGTGTGATGATGACACCGAGTTTGAAGATAGGTTTATACAGTTGCCAATGCAATATTAAACTAACAAAAACATGCAATAGAAAGCTGAAGTTCACCAAATTTGATTGAGACAAAAAGCCTATTTGATCAACTCAATTGTATTTGTATAAAAACACCGAATGAACATCCATTGTAATTCTTTTACGAGAATAGATGTTTTAAAGTCTTTAGATGACTACGTGTTCATGAAGCTTATTTTAAGTTAGTTTATTGTTGTTTTAATGGCTTTCTTGGAACTTTTATAGACTTGTTTAATGGTATTTGATTGTCATTTCAAATTATAACAAGTCATCATAAAAATATCATGTAGGTTCTTAATACCATCGCATTATCTGTTTACAAATTAATAGAAGAGGTTAAAATTGGAGAAAATTTTATAATACACTATAACTTTTTGGCTCACTTTGATTTTACACCAAGACCTTTTTTTTTTTTAGAGTCTGCACTATAACGTTAGAAAGAAAATGTTCACTTACATAAATGTTGGATGTCGTTCAAAACTTCCGTTAGTGAGGGTAAATAAATCATTTTTCACACGTTTTCCCTCCATGTCTTATCTGATTTTTCCTCCTATTCACTCGATTTCCCTCCATTTATTGTACACATAAACCCTCATAAAACCCCCAATTTCCAATTTCCTCATTTATGTCCAATTCCAACAATTTGGCTGAAATTCCTAGTAATTCGAACATGACGGATGATCCAATTCCTACAATTTGCCAATGTAAGGTTCTAAGTGCTCGAATCACATCTTGAACGGACGGGCATCCCGGTCAGAGGTTCGAGAGATGTTGTTTATTTGGGTATATGTGCTAATTGGTTGTATAGTTTGTGTTTTGGTGGGTTGTTTTTGTAGTGTAATTTGTTGATTTTTTTAATGAAATATGCATTCTCATATGGTTATTACAATGTCAAATTTTATGTTGTTGTACACAAAGTGTCACGCGACACACCAACCTTTTGAAAAAAATTCGACATACATAAAAAAAAAACTATTCAAAATAAAGAGCTCACTATCTAAACCTTTTACGAAAATAACATTTTTCACTAACGACCAAGTTAACACCGTCTAAGTCTTGTGTTGACTTGATCTGTTGACTAACGTTCTTGTGCAGACTAAAACAAAAGATTTCGGTGTAAAATTAAAGTGAGTCAAAAGAGAAATAAAATTTTCTCTTAAAATTATAACTAGATCTATTGTCAACGCGTTAAAACCATCATATCATCTCTTAAAAAATTAATAAAATTCGTTAAAACTGTAATTGAAACTTTAAATGCTAACAACATAAAATCATGATAAAATCTATTAAAAGTATAATAAAAATATGAGTTTCGACGGTTTTTTAAGAAACTCGACCGGTCAGACTGCTAAAACTAAAAAATCACAAAAAACCACAAAAAAATCATATTTTTTCCTATATTTTAATTTTTTTTTACCTTTCATCGAATATTTTATATTAGTATGGGTACACTTCTCAATGTGTAGAATCGTGTTTAATCAAGTACTAAAGAATCTAGAACGAGATATGTCTGGAAGAATTACAAAACCGGTGATTGTTCTGATGATCTTATTAAACGAAAGAAATCAATCCGACTGGCTGTAGTAGTGCTAAAGCTTGATAAAGCTAGACTCACATAACTCCACTATATTTTAGGGAGGAAGAGGAATTGAGGAGTATTTTTAGATTTGTAGTTTGGCTAACAACTAAAATACCGAAAATCTAAGTAGAAACACTTAATTTTAAGTAATTGAAAAATCTAATCTTCTATTATTAGTTATTATTTAAAAATTTAATTAATAATTGAGTGCATTCAATCATATTCAATTTCATTGGGATGGCATTTTGGATAGTAGATTGCGATGAAATTTGTGAGGCCCAAAAAGTTTTTCTCCTCCAGTCACAACATTTCATTTGGGCCAAACGTATGCCGTCCAAGTCTACTCAGCTCTCCTTGCCATCCTAATTCACCCCTTTGTTTCTATTATGATTCCACCGTTAAACAAATTTCCCTCTTTCTTATAAACTTTATAAATACAAGTATTCAACGAATTTATTTATATTCAGCGAGTCGATTAATTATTCAATCAATTCATAATAGATTGGATCATTTAAAGTCTATTTATTTATTTAAATAAACCTAAACTGATCTTAAATTATTTATAGTATAAAATTTAACTAAACAAATATTATACTGAATAAATCAAAGTTATTAGATGCAATTCGTACCACTAATTTGGATTATACTTCAAATAATTGGAAAAATGGAACCAAAGTAATCCCGTCCGCCATACTTTTAGTTATGTAAATCTGTAATTTTCTCCTCTATATGAATTCGTATTAAGTTTTCCGCCCAAACTATAGAAAAACGTGATCTCTCAATTTGAAACAATAATCTCTAGTGGTCTCTATAATATCTTTAACTCACTTTCAAACTTATTGACCCCTGATGTCACATTCACAATTACTCAGGGCTGATTATCTTAACATTTAAATCGATCCATTTAATTTAAGAAATAGTAATTTAATCTAAAATATACTTTAAATACTACATTTCAATTGCATTCCAAATGTTCATTCAAATTATATACTTAAAAATAGAAATGGAACGTACACAATTCTAGTACTACTATTTAACATTGCAAAAACGTAATTCTAAAAGCCTATTTCAATTAAACTAAAAGAATACCAAGCCACAAAAAGCAATTAATTAAATTCCATTTACCAACTTAAAAACGAGTTGCCTACAAAAAAAAATTAAAACGACACATCCGAAAAGCCCATTTCAGCTTTATCCTCATTTTGTGTTCCTCGTTAACCGTTACATATACTAAAACTAGGGTTTATCAATACAAAAAAGGTACAATCAACCAGTACTGCTGGTACAACCCCTTCAAGCATAAACAGACCCACAAGACAAAGCCATTAACATAAACGCCGCCTTCTCCACTTCACCCATCTTCCTCCTCTGATTCGTATTCGATCTCGGTCTCTGCAACCCTAAATCCTTACCGAATGACCACAGCTGATTCTTCACTCCCAAAACCCCCATTTTCGGCGAGGTACAATCTTCACTGCTGCTCGTACTACTCTCACTCGCATCGCTATGTTGCCGTTGCAAAATCGGCTTCCCATTTGTTATCTTCTTTGTTTTCTTCTCTTCTTTCGTCACTCCCATGAGCGCTCTTCTCTTCTTCCGGCTCCGTATCCCACACGCGTTGCACAATGACTGCAAATCAATCCATAGACCCGATGAGATCACATAACCACACAACAAGAGAGAAAACAACGACCAAAGAATCAAACCAGAGAAGCAAACCAATGATCAAAGATCAAGAGAGAGAAAACAACGACCAAAGAATCAAACCAGAGAAGCAAACCAATGATCAAAGATCAAAAGAAGAAGTATACCTTTGGTCCAGCAGGGCCACCTCGCCAGAGGGGGGTTTTGGAAGTACCACAATCAACACAAGTTTTCGCATTTGATCCGTCTGAAGTTAACCTTTCAGTTGACTTGGGGCACATTTCTTTAGAATCTGATCCCTGGAAAAACAAGAAGCAAAAGGGTTAGTTAACTAGTGTGATCAATCACAATCACAAATTCAAGCTGATCAAGCTCAACTAGCGATCAGAAAGAGCGAGATCTACCATAGTAGTCAGAATGGAGCTGAGCTGCTTCAGTGAGCTGAGAAATGGAGGTGATCAGAGATAACTGTGATTGATTTCTGTAGAGAGATAAAATAGAGAGATGGATTAGAGAGAGAAAGTAGGAGTGAAGTAGGCGAGTGGGGAAAGAGAAAAAATGAAGGGGTTTATATATTGGGTATATGAAAACCCTAAGGCGCGCAAGGATGTTGGAAATGACGGAAAAGGGCTTTCATCCAAAATGGGAAAGAGGTGGGCCGTGTTTGAAAATGGGCGCCATGCGAAAAGTTTGGAATTTTGGGAGGGGTGTTTTGGGGAAATGAATTGGGGATTTTGCCGCCATAGGAATAGTTTTAGGGTTTTTTGTGATTTGGGGCAGCCATTTTTTTCGGTTTTGAATATTTTGGGGATTTTATAAGTTGGTCAGATTCCAGAATCATGATTGTGGCAAGTAAGCTGCTTATAGGCCTATTTTGTGGCACGTACAATACTCGTCCAGCACCAGTTTATATAATTCAAAAATTCGGTCCTTCTCTAAAATCTTTAGCTCTACGATTTGTCATTTTGATCGTTTATATTTCACTAAAAATTATTTTATATTGAACTCATTTTTTTACATGCGGATGGATTCAGGCAGTGCTTTAACATGTTTGGCTAGAAATTTAACTGAAAAGATTGATAGTGTTATTAATTGTATTCTATCGATAACGTTTTTTTCTATAACTCATTAAGTTTTATAGTTTTATGGTATCATTAATATATCATATCATTACATTCCAACTACCTTAAACCAATCAATCAATTAAATCTAACTTTAATAAATAATAGTATGTGTCATTTTATTTTTACACGAGTTATTAAAAATATAATATTAAAATCTATGTGATATTAAACACTGTTAACTCCACATTTCAGTACCAAATACAATCAATCATATCATTTTACTACCTTAAAACAATCTTTCAATAAAATCTCATTACAAATTATTTCATTCCTACAATTTACTCCCACAGCTCATTCAAATATTATATCCAACTTGCATCAAAATACAATATCGAACACAACAAAATAGAGTTTTGTATAAAGAAAAACACTTTAATTTGTCAAAGTTCAACTCAAACCAAATTCCAAATCTAGATCCAAAGTCCAAACATGGATCTTTCCCAACCATGGAATGTTGGGCTCCCATTCAAAGGGAAATAAAACTAAAAAAAATAAAAGGCTGATTGGAAATCGATTTGAATTAGAAAATACCTATTAAAATGGCCTGTTTTGTAGAATGGGCATTTCCCAATTCAAATCGCTTCCCAATTAGTTTCGGTGTTGCTGGTAGAGTAGATAATGTTAGTGGATTTAAAACTAGCTTTAATCATCATAAAACTAACTCAATGATCCTGAAACTATCATTAATCATTATGAAACTAGCTTTAATCATCATGAAACTAGTTTTGATCATCATGAAACTAGTACTTTTGATGCTGAAACTATTATTATAGTCCCGAAAATGCATAATTAGGGTTTAGGGTTGAGGATGGGTGTACCCTAAACCCAATTAAGACCGTATCTCTCTGAGGGGTTTTCAAATTCAGTGGTTTTTTAGAGTTCACCATTCCCTTTTAGGATTTTAGAACCATGAGACTAATTTATCATCAAGAAACAAGCTTTAATCATTCAGCTCAATAAACCTGAAACTATTATTAATCATCATGAAACTAGCTTAATGAACATGAAAATATCATTAATCATCATGAAAATAGCTAAATGAATCTGAAACTAGCTTTAATCATCATGAAACTAGCTTGTGGGGTCATGAAACTAGCATTTAGGGAATGAAAATTAATATAAATGATATTTAAACTAGAATAAAGGCACTTGAAACTACCATAAAATAGAGTATTCATACATTTCTGAAAGTACCATAAAACAGAGCATTCATAAAATTTTGATAATAACCAAAATATATATATCAGTCCAACATAAAATTAGTTTCAGATCTGTCATATTCTTCGTGAAGAACAGGGGGTCCACCTCGTCATTGATTAGCTTTTGGAATAGCACCTTGAATGGTGTTTTATCAAGGCGAGATACATGTTCTGTAAGTGGTAGAGTTTTCAGATACTCTAAACATCCCTTCAAATATCTCCACGTTTGAATGTTGTCTCTGTGACTTTCTATTTTCCTGAAATCAATACATGCAAACACTCAAATGCCCATGAAACTAGCATAACATAAGTCATGAAACCAGCAGGATAATAGAAGTCATGAAACTAGTTCAATGAACCTGTAATTATCATTAATCATCATGAAACTGGCTTTATGAACCTAAAACTAGCTTTATGAACATGAAACTATCATTAATCACATGAAACTAGCTTTAACCATCATGAAATTAGCTTTCATGAACCTGAAACTATCATTAATCATCATGAAACTAGTTCAATGAACCAGAAACTAGCTTTAATCATGATGAAACTAATTTTATGAACCTGAAACTATCATTAATCATCATGAAACTAGCTTCATGAACCTGAAACTATCATTAATCATCATGAAAATAGTTTTAATCATCATGAAACTAGATTTTGAGTCCATGAAACCAGCATAATATAAGTCATGAAACCAGCAACATAATAGAAGTCCAAAACTAGCATAACATAAGTCATGAAACCAGCATAATAGAAGTCATGAAACCAGTATACACACATTTCATGAAACCAATATAACATCCATGAATTTGAAACTAGCATATAAATGTTTAACATGAAACTAACTAAAATCGAGTTATACTGAATCTGGAACTAGGAAAACACATGTTTAACATGAAACTAACTAAATTCGAGTGATATTGGATCTGAAACACATATGCATGTGAGTATAACACTCATTGAACATGAAACTAAATAAAATTATACAGAAAAATGAATTAGTTCCGTACCTTTATCAGATTTTGAGATTTTCGGTTTCGTTTCTTCCTTTTTTACAGCATTTTTGGGAATTTTTCGGCTTCGATTCTTCCTTTTTTTGCAGCGGATTTACTTGATCTCATCATTTTTTAGACCATAAAACAGTTAAGAGAGGAATCGAAAGCTTGTTGAAGAAGAATCGGGAGAGAGGGAAATTGAATTTCGAATGATAGAAATGGCAGTTGAATAGACGCGACAATAATTTGTAGGGGTAATTTTGTCCGATCAATTGTTGATTTAGGGTCCAGAAAATAGAATGGACTTATGTAAAAATTATTTAGCACTATACTTATTTGTAAGAGTTGTTTAGTGGCTTATAGAGGTAATTCTCTCTATTTTATAGGATAAAAGGTAATAATTAAGAAATAATTAAATAAAGTATGGTAATAATGAATAAGGTAGAAGATGTAGAATAGTAGGGAAATTTACTATTTAAGAAATGGAATATGAAGTTGGTACTTATTAAAATGAAATTGAAATACAAAGATGATTTGGGACGGACGGCATATTGTTAGTTGGATTCACAAATTGCCTAAGACAAAAAGGAAAATTTTGTAATAAGGCAATGAAAATTGGTACTACACCAATACTACCATTGGACATGTTATTGTGACAGACTGATCACGAGTATGTAAGTAACGCCTACCATATATATCTGAGGCCAAGAAAAGTGACAAATGATTTAAAGAGAATAGGGAACCCATGTTTTAGAGATACTATTAGACTACAAAAATTGACAGCCAAGTCAATAAAATGAAAACAGACAAAAAATGCACATGACAAGTTGATCCATATAATTGTTTCTTGCACCCCCTTCTCTGATATTACAACCCATAGATTTCACCAGATTTATCTCAAAAAGATTGTGTTATTGAACGGAGCCAGGGTCGACTACCATTCAGTCTAGTTCAAAACATAAACATGATAATCTCAACTCAGACTCGACTCGACTCAACTCATAAATCTGCAGTTCATAATGCTTAACCAACATATCCAATTTGTTCGTTCTGACAAGTAATGAGAAGCATATCAGTATTCAGTAGTTCATTACATATAGGATATTGCTTAACATAGTAGTATAGTTCTCCAATGTCCAAGGAATTAGAAGATTAACTGCCATCCCACCATAAGAAGAAATGCAGACAACACTAGTGGATTAAGCACCTTGTTTGCACCATCCTCATCAGTTTGCACATGTTGTAGAACATTGAAATTACCTATTTGGATTTTGGAACACAAATGCTAAACATCAGTATATCAGAAACAGGTATTCTTCTGTTCTAAGTGATAAGGGGGATTGGACTTAAGCATCTGGTATTCAGAGTATCGTTACATGTACGAATTTTAATAATAAATTCAGTTGTTTTACCTCTTAAAGGTCCACGGCTGCATCCACCCTCAATAGTGTCTCGTATATCATTGACTGAAGCCCGGTTGTAAAAAAGAAAGTGACCGAAGATCTCATGTATACACTCTAGCACGTGGTGCGTCTCGGTCACACATGGTCCCTTGCAGTACTCATCGGTGTATTCAGGTGGCACATTGAGTTCCCCCTCTTGAGTGAGTCTATGAGCCAGATCGCATTCGCTATATATCTGGTTATGTATGGCATGAACATTTATACTCGAACAATGTTGATAAACTGAGGAAGACTGTAAGACTCATTTTACTTACGTGTTTGTCCCCAAGACATTCTAAGGCCTTGTTGAATATAATAGCAGGACTAGTGCCTATAAGTCCAGCTTGAGGAAGATACTGATCAGTCTCTCCTTCAATTTGTGCTTGAGGCAAATATTCGTCTGCTACAACCCCTGCAGCGCCTAGATGTGGATAATCGAATGCTCTACCTGTCCAAGAAGTATGTTAGGTGGAAATTCAGAAGCAAATGCTAAAAAGGCAGAATATATCAGTCTTTCCGCAATGCATACCGAATTTGGAAGAAGAAACAAATATATAAACCAGAGCTGAAACAAGATGAAGCTTAGTTAGTGTTGAGATAGCCATTGCACAGATGAAAACTACCCAGAACAGAATGCTAGTTTTTGCAAGAAAGAATGTACTAATTCCAAAGGAGAATTTGTTGATTTAATACTAATAAAGATTATGTTTGAAGATTTGTTGTTTAAGAGATAAAGGTAAAAGTTTTGGTAATCCGCTACTAGAATGGTTAAAATTGGATACAAGAAGGCTGAATATGAAGACAGGACAGTTGGACTATATCCACCAAACATCATTTCTTTTCTATATCATAGAAGAAAATCATACGGTCATACCTAACCAGACCTTGTCTTGCAAGTTACATAGTGTTTCTTTCGAATCACCTATTAAGCTATTATGCAAATTCACAAGAAAGACTCGTTTCTCATCAACATTGATCAACTTTTAACCCAGTTAGCAGAAAAGCATGAAGGTCAAATGCACAGAGTATCCCTGCCAATGCTAGGTTCTGGCTTCTAACAGCAAACCTTTTCACAACTTTGTGAACTTATGAATCAAACAAGAACATGGATATGAAAGGAAAAGGAAACTGGGTGCCAAAGTACGAGATAGAAGAGCAAATAGCCTGGTAACTCTAACGATACATGTTACAGTCTCGATAGTTTTTATGCAAATTTAGTTTACCTCAAAACCAATTTGCTCACAACAGTTTCAAAAACCTTATTCTAGGAACTATCTGTTGCAGTGCTTTGACATACAATACAACTGGGGCCGAAAAGGAACCACATTAGAATCATAATTGCAAAGAAAAGCTCTATGTATAATGAACCACATACTGTCATACTTCATTACAAAAATGGTTATCAGAGCCAAAAAAGTTCCATGATGAAATGAAGCTCAACAAATTAAATGGGGGCGTGAGTGAATAGCACCAGTATAACGAAGCACATACTTCACAACTTTTCAATCAATTTTCAACAACTTTTGTTTCCTACACACGATGCACTTATCACTTGAATACCAGGATCATTATGACCTGGGAATGGTTCAGTTTATCTATGTAGCGTTTAAATGATGCAGCTATTGCATCTTGTCAAAAGCATTCTATTTAGAAGCCATCCTGGTACAATTGATAGAAATCAGATCTTCTTTATAGCATTCAGTCGGTTAGCACAGTGTCTTATATATATGGCAACGTCTAGACCAAAGTGCTCCTCAAATTCATTACCTGAGGCCTGCAGAACACCAACACAGTTTCTGTCACAGCCTAAGGGACAAACATAAACTTTGCCAGTTGCTACAGCTTCTTTTTGAATGTGCTTAAAGAAACTTGCCATCGAGAGACACCCACCAAACGAATTTAAGAAACATTAATTGAAAGTAGGAAGTTCAATAGAGGCAATTGGATACTAGAGCAATAGAAGATTATAATAGAGACTAACCCACATACCCAGTTTTTTTTTATTATTATTGAACATGAAATATAACATTACAATTACAACTACAATTGTTGAACAAGACGAATTTATCAATCGATTCTAGATGCAAATCACCACAAATCTCTATTCAAAGAATATAATCACCCATTTCGGGGAATCGAACCCGTGACCTCGTGGTTACGGGGTGAGAATATAATCACCCATTTCGAGGAATCGAACCCGTGGTTACGGGGTGTCTCAACTTACCACTCGGCTACAAACGCTTTGACACCCACATACCCAGTTAAGTAAAAGGTTTCAGATATTGGCTATATAGAAGTCTCTGATAAAAAGTAGAGAACCCACAAAACATCTACAAATTTTACAAGTGAATTCAAACATGCAGTGCCATTAAAAAGAAGATATATAACTGCTGTCAAGTAACAAATGGTTAAGAAGTTAAAATCAGATTACTATGGCGTACTGGGTTTTTTTTGGGGGGGGGGGGGGGGGGGGGGGGCGAAATTTCTTCCCCCTGATGTGATGTCTCCATGAAAGCCTGTAACAATGAAAGTTT
>JAYMSP010000131.1:0-76868 GCA_036897095.1 Plantago elongata | reverse complement strand
GTTTGAATAGTATCCGTTAGACCTTCTCAGAATTCAATCCGTTGATATCTCGAAATAAGTACTCAGAAGTCCCTTTCTCATTTTTCAGAGAGGACTAAGCTTGATCGACTTTTCAGTCGGTGTAATTAATACAATGTACTATTTCTTTGTCATGTAGTCTCAACGGACACATGAGCCTTTCTGAAAGTTAGCATGCTCCTTGACTCAATAATGTCATATATTTAGAGACATGTAATGTGCCATTTGCACTATACAATATGCTTTCTGAACATAGTCTATCTGAGGAGACTAACTCTTATGTCTTCATCAAACTTATGCAATCTTCAATCTTCAAATCTTCGATTAAAATCCATTGCTATGATCCTTCTTCATGACCTTCTCAAAATATAAAATTACATTCAGAGACCTAATAATCCTAATACAAGTTTAACTAGGCTAATATATTAAGTGATTTCCTCTTTTATAATGTTCAAGTGAACTAAGAGTACTATTTACCTTTCGGTACTAAAGATAAGTCATATGGTGATTGATCAAAAATACTAACAGATATTTATAATAAAAAATTTTCCTTTTTAATAAGTCAACCATGATTATCTTAAAATCTTATTAGAAACATGAAAGTGAAAACAATCCACCACTTAATCATTTCAAATAATATTTAATTAGATAAATTAAATGTAAAAAGTAAACATCAACTAAATCACAAGAAGTGATTTTTATATGATAACTATTACATAGTATAAGATAATTTCACAATATGTATTACAATGAAATACATTTAAGTTCAATTACTATTAATCTTTTATAAATCATATAGTTTGTGAATAATAAATGTATTGGAGTGTGAGATCAGCCAGAAATCAAGCATGAATACTTATGCTAACACACTTGTTTATTTTTGGAAAGGTCTCCGATCCGCACCAAGATAGGTATTGGTTTCCAATTAGCGTACCAATTCCCGCGCTCATTCGCAGGTTAAATCAGCACTAGTTTTTAACATGAAAGTAAAACGGAATTTGTTTCAATACTTTTACGTCGTTTCAGGATGGTATTTTTAATTTTCTGGTCTACGGTGGAATAGTAAGAAATGAATGAATGAAATTGTGAAATTGTACTAAAGCTTTTTTGTACTTAGGAAACATATCCCACACCTTTCGGGCTCTCTTGTGTCATCCACATTCGGTTGACTCTAAATTAACACTCAACCTGATGATTCTTTGGGTCGCTAGTTAACATATGCTTATGATCTTTGCATGTCAATCTAATAGACCAACAAAAACGGAAAGATTTAAGTCTTATTTCTAATCAAAATTTCCCAAATCCATTATGAACCCTAATCCCCCAATTTGTCAACCGACAAAATTTGATAATCACGGTGTGCAAAATACTATAGATATCAAGTAGCTAAGGTAACGTATATTAGTTGCGAAGTACTTAGATGGAGACTAAGGGGTTGTTTGGGAAACAATTGTAATCGGTTCATTTAACTTGATGAACAATGATTTGGCCTAAAATACACTTCAAATACCCCCTTGTCAATTTCATTCCAAATACAATTTTACCAAAATCTATTCAAATGCTCATTCAAATTCTATACCAATCAGCCCCTAATACTCTGTTCTTTTCAACTGAAATTCATTGAACTGGATTTAAATGAACTGAACTGAAGTAAGGTATAAATTAAGACTAAATCGAGTTAAACTGAACTGAATTTAAATGAATTGAACTGGAGTGATTTTAAGTTTAAAAAACCAGACCCTAATGGCTACATCTAGAGATTGTTGTGTCAAAATGCCAAGTGATGATGATTCGGAGCAATTATATAACAAGATAATCAGGAACAAAGTCATATAATAGGGGCATACTTACATCAATTATCTAAATTGAATTTGCAAACGAAAATAACAGATACTTATTATTAATAGCAATTTACAATTTAAGTGACTAATTGTACTTAGGAGATAGTTGTCACCATCATGCGCGAGCGAATGTTAAGCATTGTAAAGGTATACATGGAAAATTGATCGTTCACAAGACATCGTGTACTTTGCTCCGCTCACATCTATCATATTAAGTCTTCGTTTTCAGGTTTCTTTTCATAGGCTTCTTAGTCGGCTTTGTCTAAATACACCTTAGAGATCAAATTGATCACGTGAAATTGAGGTTAGATCAATTGTAATTTGCGGCTAATTGGCATGCAACACCTTCTAAATTTCTAATTAATATTACTAACTTAAATGGATGCGACCACTCTAGACCATAGTCAAAAATGTCTTACACTAGATTATCAAAATTAAATTTTCCTCAATCTTCCCCTATTTTCCCGCTAGACTATACTGAGATTAAGGATTTAAAATAACTAAATACATCTTTTTATATATTCAATTTAAGTAATAGTCTTGAATTAATATTACAATTATTCTTTCATATTTCAAGGGAACAGTTTGTGTGCTCTCTGACATACTAATGAACAATAATTAATCATACAGTAATATGCTTCAAGTGTTAAGCTTAACAGTTAGAAGTATATGTTTTGTTGGAACTTGGAAGTTACGTTGTTTGTTTAACATGAAAATAGATTATTCTCGAAGAAACTCATCATCTGTCTATGTCTAGCTATCCATTTTTGAGGTTGTTTCGTTTTCAAACAATTAAATATCCATCTTTAAATAGGGATAACATCAGTTTCAGACAACTCCGATGACCTACTGAAATAGTAGTAAGAAATAACAGAGTTCAGCCAATATAAATAATTGAATATAGCCAATTTTACATTGCGGATGAAAATAAACCATATGACTTTAAATCATCGTCAAGTGACGTTGGTGATTGTAATCCACACGTTTTTTTTTTGTTCGATTTCAGTCGTCTATGTTCTAGTTCATGACTATTTCATGAACATTTGCAATTTTTAATTCCTTCAAATTCGGAAATTCTAGGGTGCAAGTGTAACCCTACATACATGTACAAGAACACAATTCCATAAGTAAATGTTTTCTTTGCTTCTAAACCTAAATAAAACACATGGTTTTAGGACATTACACAAGGGATTTAATTTAGTACAAAAGTACTTTATTTAATAGATGATGGAGCTATGCTGTTACTTATCTAGATCTCATGAATATATATAAATTCCAAAACTTTGTGAGTTTTATTTTTTGATAAAAATTTTTGACAGATAAAGCGTATGTATAGTTGAAATGATTCGCACTATTTAGGCAAAGAAGATTGCAAAAATGCAGTTGCATAACTGCATTATAGTACTCTTGCAGATGGACTGATAAATAAACTGATGGAGTACAGACCACATTACTATCTATCAGAAACCTTATACAAAAATGGAATTCATAAACATGGGAATAAAAGTATTAGGTGCTTCTGTAATGATTTTAGTTGATCAAATAACATGTGTGATTTGTCAGATATTACTCATGGAGATTAGGTTCCAAATCTTTCTCTTCAATTCACAGTTTCCATAAATGGACTAATCCAGTGACATTTTGCCTCTTTTAATAACACATAAATACCTTGCATTGATGTATGCTGCATTTACATACAAAATATATATATTGTCTTGGCAGCACACCATTATTTATTTTTCTAAATGCTCCTGCAACTGCTTGATTTTAACATATTGTCACATACAGTTTCATAATTAAACATATAATTGAACCAACATAAAATTGTTAGAATCTCAACAGATTTAATCGGTTAATTATAATACGTACGGATTTTTAGTAATGTAGTCATCACATTGACAACTAGTTTACACCATTTGAGCTAAGGGCAATCACGAAACCTTCGTAAGTTCTTATTCACTGGTCGAGTCGTTCAAGCTTTTCGACACACACCAGTTCAGTTTTGGGTGAAACTTGGTGGGAGAAAAATGGTGTAATTATAAGGAAATGAGAAAAATAAAAGGGAACAATGAAGCTAGCTAGCTCTAGCTGTCTACAATTAAATTACATCTGAACCTTTATTTTCACCATTTTTATGGAGTATTTATGTTAGGCTGCTGGAACTATAATGCAAATTAATGAGCATGACACAGTACTGTGGCTTGCTTGCATATATATAGAGAAAACCAGAGAAGAACATTGATTTTCAAAAAACACAATAAATTAATAGAGATGCATTATTTTGATATTAAATCACCAATACATTCCTTTTTTAGGCTTTATATATCATCTCCTTTTGGAAAATTATCAGTTCCAAGTGCAAATAATTAAATCCAAATTTTCCAGCTGCAGAGGATAATTATTGAGTTTATATGGCTGTCTCTACTTTATTACTAGTATTCTGAATAATAATATTATGTGCAATGAATATACGCGTACTAGATCTCATGTGGATGAATATCAGCTAGCTAGCTGTAGTACTACTATTTGCAATGCAGTTACCCCTTGGAATTAACTATACTGTTGCTCTTCAAATTTGTTGAAACAAATTTTATGAAAAGCAGAACTTGTTTCAGTAGAATCTGTACTAAATAAGAGACAAAGTTGACCCAAATACTGGAGGAAAAGAAACAATATAATGGCAGCTACTTCGAAGTTGTAGTAGACAACACACGAAACATATGCATGTAATGAAATCAATTCAACATGCCAATGCTAATCTATTTGTATAATTACACTTCCAAGTACACATATTAATCTCATTTTCCTTTTATAAATTTACATGTAATGGTGTATTATACCCCAGAATAACGAAAAACTAAACCGCACTAATCACAAAATGTACTACTTTATTATTTTATCACTCGTATGTATATATGTTTCTTTCTAAGTTTAATACTCACTGAACATTTTATCATTATTTTTGTCCATATATATTATCCTTTGAAACAAAACCCTTTCAAAATAAGTTAGACATTAATTAATAGGCGGGTGTAGAGACTATATATGTCATTATAGATTCGATACACGATTTGAAATTCAAAATGTATCCTAAAAAAATCATATGCACACACGTAAAAAAACATAAAATGTTCACTTACAAAACATTTTATAATTATAGTAGTACTTCTGAGCATAACCCATATAAAATTTCAGAGTCAATCAAATACAAACAAGTTTGAACAATTCTAATATGCAGAAATAATAGTGACTAAACAAAAATGAATTGTAGTAAGTACATTGAGCTACATTATATATCTCGGAATGTGGAATAATTAAAAGAAGAGATTTATGAGATGGAGTAACTAAAAATCAAACATATCATCATATGAAATTTCCTCATTTCCCGCCCTTTATGTCCTCTCCTCTACCTAGCTCTTCATGGCTACTACTTGTTCTTTTACAAGTACAACAAATAGTAAAATTCCTTCTCTTTAATTTTTACTACTTCATTCATTTAGCTAGGGCAGGTCTTACAACAAGAACAGTAATTAAATCAAAAGGAGACATTGATAATTAGCACTAATTAACATATCATTATTGTGATGGTCAAGATCTTGGGGGTGGGAAGAATTGCGTACCGGCCATGAAGCTGTTAATCGGAGCCGGATACATACTAGCCGGGTCCAGATAAGACGAACCAACAGTCCCGGTTACTGCAGTAGTCGAAGCAGTAGCCGCTGTTGCAGATGTTCCGGTTATCAGATTGAGCTGATGTTCGCTGCCTCCGCCTGAAGACGTCTCTCCAGCAGCCTTGTACTGACTCTCCGTGCCTTGATCATAGAGAATTCCTTTGAAAACATGTCCGCATATGTTCACTGCTGTTTGGTACGCGTATTGGTCTTCTGCGTCGTCTATTGCGCTCACTCTCACGCACCGAAACACTGCCTGTGAAGTCAGCTCTGATGGGAAGTTCCCTAGCTCCAATCCTGAAATTTGTTCAAAACAAAAGAATTAATTAATATTGTCTGCCATATCATTCCATGTATATATGCAAATGCAAGAAGTACATTATTTCATGAAATGTAATAATATCATTTGTTCTATATATTTCGAAACATTCTATATGGATGGTTGCAATTTTTTGTCCCCTAAAGGAGAACCCCTCACGGTTTTGGCCTAACTTCGAAAAGATGACATAAAATGAGTTGATTTTTTGACAAATTAGACGTATTTCTTGAACAATATGTTCTGAAAAGGCCTATTTGGAGTTGTTAATATCTGGAGAATGGTTTACCAAAGAACAGTGGAAATGAAAAGGAAAAAGGAGATTGGAAATCGATGACACGCAATAGATATTTGTGTTTGTTTCTTTTTGTAATTGTTGGTTAGATTTGTTTCATCTTTCTCGTCATGTGATGTAACGAAACCAGCGACTCGAAAACAGTAAACAAATGAACAGACACATGATCATTATATTCCTCTCAACACAGATCTCCAAATCCACAATCAAATTCAAAACACAACACATTGAAGCTAGTAATAAAACTAAACTCATTCATCCATTCATTCCCTTACCTGTGGAAGCAACGGGTATCCTAGTGCAAACAAGCTCCGAATTCGACGAACCAGGATTCGCATTCCCGGCATTCTCCCTAAGCCTTTTCGCGGAACTCCCACCTTCCCTCTGATCCCCACCTTCCTGCTGCTGCTGCTGTAAGGCCGAAAGCTGCTGCTGCCTCTCCCGTCTCTTCGCAGCGGGTACCCAAGTGGACTTAACATGAGTCTGACAATGAAACCCTCTACTCTTACAACAAGTCCTACATCTCATATGAGTACAGTCCTTCTTAGCCTGGTTCCCACAATCCTGACAACTTATACCCCCTCCAGTCCCCGCGCTTCTCATCATTAAAAACCCGGATCGAGCCGGGTGATTCTCGTCACCGATACTAAACCCTGTCCCGATAGTCGGCCCCACTGCGAGACCGGTACCGTATAGATCCTGAAGCGGGTTCGGCCGTCTCCGCAGATAGTCCTCGTGGTGCGGGTTCGGCTGCCAGAGCTCGAAACCCTTGTTGTGGTACGGAATTTGCGGCTCCTCGGGCACATTTCTGTAGAACCAATTCTCCGGGTTGTTGTTGTTGTTGTTATCGTTACGAGTGCTACTTTCTCCTCCTCCTGCTCCTCCGCTAGTGCTTCCTCCTCCTAGAGAGAAGAAAGCCGCCATGTGTAGTTTCTTTTTTGTGTTCTTCTTATGCAGCAAAAGTCCATAGCATGAGGTGAAATGAAGGGGTTTTTAAGTGTGATTGGTGCATGTGAAGAAGAAAGAAAGGGATTTTGTTTGGAAGTGGCAGCTTTTTATTACTGTTTTGTTTGTCTGATGGGTTAGGGAATTGAAGAAGATGAGATTAGATATTATCTTGTTGTTTTGAAATTGGAATTTGGAGAGGGAGGAAATGGAATTGATTGTTGGCGTGTGTGAGGTAGGGAGCATTAAAGTTGCAGGAAGAGACTGGCAAACGCCGCCATGGGACTCGAAAAAGCAGCAAACTGCAGGAGCTGCTGCTGCTGCTGCTGCTGTATTGTAGTAGTATTGTATACTCTCTTTTTATGTTGTTGTTTTTTCTCCCCCGTTAGAAGCTGCTGCTGATATATAGTACTAGTGATTTGGTTTGGTTTCTCTCTCTACTGCAACATAAAACCCACCAATTAATCTTTCTTTCACACAAACATCTAAACATAAAAGTCAGCTCTTTAATTCTTCTGTCTCTTCTCTCACTCTCACCTCCCTTTCTCTCTCTCACTCTCTGTTTATGGATTCTTGTATTTTTCTTCTTGTTTCTTGCTTACTATACAATTAGTACAATATTTACTACTGTATCATCTGGTCAAATTTCATCTTCTACGTACGTGATCAAATTTAACATTGGAGATGACATAGCTAGGTACATGTACTGTGGTTGATTAAATTTGTTTTTATTACAAGTTATAAATATTTTTTTCATTTTGTATTCAAGTTTAAATTGAGATGAAGTCAATATTAAAAAGTTTGTATTAAATCAGATATAGAATAGTATTTGGTATGGAACATTACCATCTACTTCATTGTAATGAAAACTCATACTTTACCCACAAAGTTTTATAAGAGATTAATTAAAATGTTCACATTTCAATATACGAAATATGTAACTAAATATTTTTAATCCAATGTTATCGTAAAAGTTTCCCCATTTTAAGTGAGTTATTGTGCGGAGTAGAAACACCATAAAAGAATAATATATAAACTGATAAATTAACCATATAATACTCACACTTATGTATAAACTCTTTAAAAAGTTATTTAACAATTAAGTCTTTATAAAAATATTAAATGCCAGTATTAAGTTTATTGTGTATATAACTACGCGATCATTAAATAACGAATGACATCCAACACTTCTGGCAGGTGCAGTTTCGCATGATTTGGACACATGTACATACGCATCATGCTAGTATCGTATTGTCTACTTTAGACCGAAATTGAATACCTCACATATTAATTACATTTGAAATCAATCAAAAGTCACCATGCGTACTTTATGCGAGTGGTGGTCTATGTATAAATCATTTACTTCTCTCGTACATAATTGTTGAGATGCGTATATTACAATTTATTTACACCAGAAAAATTCTTAACTTTTACCCTTTTACTAAGATCGAAGAATGTTCTTGTGAATTATGGTCAATACCGAGTATATAAGCAGTTTAGATAATACCAGATGAACTTCGAGAAACTCTACCGTCTCTAAATATCAAATTAGACCAGACACTACTTAAATTATATGCTTATCAATATTATACTCTATTGTCTATTCAATATATTTTACTCCTTCCAATCAAAATTTTACTTAGTTAAACAACAAAGAAATTACTGTCAGTTTTTACAACTTTAACTTATTCAATAGTGAATCCGGCTTTTATTAATTTCCAAATCTAGTTCATTTGTATGATTAGACTGAATCCACACTGAGTGAGTAGTGAGTACTCACTTGCATACAGTAAATCTCCTTTTTTTTACCAACTTTATTTTTTTAGTTCTCCTCATCTCTCTCTACAAATGGGAATTTCAATTTAGGTATGTGTGTCTCTTTCTTTCTTTTATCTCCATCGTGATTAAATAATCTCAGTGAGTTAATCTTACGGTCAGGACTCACTTGCATGTTTGATCTAACGGACAGTTATTGTGACACGTGTCAGTGTAGCAGCTTTTGCTCCCTTTCGTCCTTTTCTAGCGGAAAACACGCTAGCTGCTTTATGTCTCTATGCTTTTTAATTTTTTCATTAATCAAGTATTAATCTACTTTAAATTAGTACTATATGGTATCTCTTGCCAAAATTTTATTTGCAATAATTGTTGTTAGAATTATCCACAGGATCCAATTCCAATCCCTAGGGCTCTGCAACTTATTCTTTCCTAAATTTTTATATTCACACAGTCATACTGTACAAGTATTTTTCCTTTTGGTTTATATTATACATGATATGGTAAGTGTCATGTGACAACCTACATTCAATATTTTAGGGTCACAATTTAAAAAAAACAAACAAAAAAGTTATCAATTACATCGGAGTTACAATGCTATTGCACATATCAATCCGGGTTGGTAAGATTATACCAAGACACAAAAGATTGTGCCCATTGGAACAAAGGAACCACATGTAGTCAAGTGGACCTTTGGACATATATATATACCACCATCATAGTTGCACAACTATGTATGTCATTTTGAATACGTTTGTGATATAAACCTAATCGACTTGACTAGAGTTGGTTATTACCTTGCCACTAGACTCAACATCACATCCCAAGTTCAGACTCAAGATTCTTACTTACAGTAAAATCTAAGATACATTTGAATTTACAAGAAGGGATTGTGATGTAAAACAATCAATTTTACCCTTCATCACATATTAATATTGACCGGAATTTCACGGTATTAGTAAGATATGGATAACCTAGACACAAAAGCTTAAGTGACTGATTTGGAATCGATTTGAATTAGAAAATTCTCATTCAAATAGTTTATTTTGTATACAGGCTATTTGAATGGACATTTTTCAATTTAAATCGTTTTCCAATCAATCCCTATAAATTGTGATAATATTATAAAACAATTTTCTAAGTACTAAACATTGTGATAATGACCTTATTTGAATATACTACCCACAGTGTTATGTGTCTACTAGATGTGAAACATGACGTTACACATGAATCGTCAGTAATTATTTAATTTAAAATTATAATTCAATCATAATTTATAATTGAGATGGGTTCAATTTATGTTTGACATGCAATTTAAATTGTGTATTTATTTATTTTTTAGGATTCAATTCTAACTTAATTCTCATTAAATTCAATTACGATTCAATTTTTTCTCAATTTTCAACCTACAATTACCTTTACAATTACAATTCTATACCAAACACTAATTATAACATCTCAACTATAATTTAGTCACTATTATCAATTATCCACTATTCAACCGGATTCAATTACAATTATATATCAAACAGTAATTACCCCATTGTCATCAAAGTATTTCTATAATACTAAGAAAACTAGTACTACTAACTTAATTTTGGGATGCAAAGTGTACATGTATGTGGTGTTGTTTATGAGAATTCAACTCTAACTATGCCAAACTGTCCATTTGTTTCGAAGAGTTGCATTTTAATGAAATTGCCAGTGACTATGATAGGATGGAGTATATGTCTGCAAGTCACATAGTTAGTGAGCAAGCACCATTCGTACTCATTGTAATGATTGTTTATGCATCAAATAAAATATTTTTGCCAGTTAAAATATAAGAAGAAATGAACAAGTTAATATGTATCAAGTATATATAAGAATAACTTTTCACTAAATAAGTGACAAAAGACGTTCTCCATGGTAAAGTTTTTCTTTTCAAATGTGGTAACAATAATTGTAGCATCAAATAATTAATGGCTAGTGAGTTTTCTTTATGGAGTATACTTAAGAGTTTAAGGTACGTCGGATATGTGGTCTGGTACTACCTTTTAGAGCATAGAATACTTGGGTGTAAAGACAAAATAATTAAGTAGTCCAATTGTGTGATAGTAACTTTTTCCACATATAGTAACATGTTTTTAAAACATAAATATTATTATCACCTATCCCCAAGTCTCAACCTTATAAGTTATACCCTATATTATGCGTAGTACAAATGGTCCCTTTGGTGATATTTAATACTCGTGATATTTTTTCACATATTGAAGTTTCATGTAATGATATTTTGTTTGCATAAGCATATCCACCATCCACTATTTTCTTTTTTTTTTGGGACTCATCCACCATCCACTATATATAGTGCATATTACGCTAGATTTGAAATTCTTTTGAGCTCTGGACAAATTAAGAAAAAGAAAGTAATGAACTCTTCGATCCCTTTAGGCCTTTACCAATCTAAGATCAATGTTTAATTTACAAGAAATTGGACACTTAATTCATTTTACTAGTTTGGAAATCCTTTTTCGAGAAAGCAAATAGGCCTTTAGTTTGAATAAACATTTGAAACGAGGCATACCACATTTTAGTCCGATCATCGTTCAAAGTTTTTCGGAATTGCTAATGATGCCACTTGCGAGGCCCAAAACTAAACATACTAGCTAGTAGCACCTATTTTCTTAGATAAATCAAACTGTTTGTACTTGTTAGTCCGCGGGACTTCAGGAATACATTTCATCACGAAATAGGCCTAGGGTTGTGAGCAAAGGATTATCTCATACATGCACTGAGGTATTTATTGAGTCGAACTTAAATCTTTATATTATTACAATAATTAATTATTTCGCGAGCATGAAACTAAAAGAAATAGTATAACGACAATGGTGTTACAGACTCCAAACTAAACTAATTGAAATTCTTCCAATGTAATGAAAAGTAATATTTAATTAAATTTTTTATTTGTCTTCGAAAGCATTTTATTTTGTGAACACCATAGTAATCATATGATATCAGTAATTGATATGTGAAGTTAACCTGATATCTGTGATGGATACGATTTCTGTAAAAGTTTGTATATATATATATATATATATGTATATATGTATAGCCTGGCTAATGTGGTTCACTGACGATCCGGCGTGAATCGGAATAGGTTCAACTTTATGTGGTTTTAGGTTCTATTTAGCAAAACTAGCTGAAAAGGTAGTTGGTAATTAGTTATGTAACTTTTTTTCCAAGTTAGCTTCTCAAACCAGCTAGCTTGTTTGAAAAGTTGCGTGTTCACGTAATAAGTTTTTTATTTAAAAAAGCTCATTAAGCTGAAAAGCTAACTAAAAAATAGTGATAGATAGAACCCTAATTTCATTCGTTCTATAAGGTAATTGAATTAAGCTTGTATCGTGTCATAGTGTGCCTAACAAACAAAATGAGGCTCGACCGAGTGAACACTCTTTTATTAAGTTTAGTCCATTTATCTAGTGTTAATCTGTAATTGCTCGATCAATAAGATGTTCGCGTTCAAGGCTCTCGACTAGCTCGTTCACCTTATCGAGTTGACTAAAATTCAATTTGATGTGCTCAATTAGGGTCGGCAAGGTGTGCATTTTGTAACAAGTCCAAGCTCGACCCAAATAATGTGAACTTAAGTATCAATGAGAGTTACTTGATCTCGACAAATATGTTCGTTTGATTAATAATCTAAGTGGAAATGATGGAATGTCATTAAATATCACTAATTGCAACTAATTTATAGTCAAAAAAAATTTAATTACTCGTACGTAATAAAATCGTCTGCAAAAATCTCCCCCTCCTTTGCCCAACAAATGCCTTTCTTGCTAGATAGTTTGACAATATAGAGCTCAATGTGGGTATGTGGCTACAGTTTCTTGAATGTTCTACTGTGTGTTGCAATCAAATAATGTAAATTTTGAAAAGATGACCAATATTAACTTGCTTGCTTGAATAAATACTATTACCACATCCTTTATTAGAATCAACGTTTGCCAAAATTATACTCTTCGACAGCAAGATCAAGCATTTAAACCCATTCAATAAACTGAAACCAGGAGTACTACTACAATACCAACGTTTCAAATCTTCTCTAATGTGCCAACTAATTCTTAAAAACCAACAACATAATTTATTGAATTGATTAAAACTTAAAACAAAATCAATTAAATAACATGCATTATGCAATTGTTTTGAAACATAATTCAATAGTTATTCATATATGATGGCGACACTCGCTTAAATAAAGTGGGTAAAACTGTTTTTCAAAGTTTTAAGTGGGTAAAACTGTTGCAATTATGTCCATAATTACAAGCTTGCAAGTATTTCGAGCTAGGGGACCATTTGAAAAGAAGCAAAGGCAGCTTCTTGTTCTAAGCCAGCCTTAATTATAAATTAAGGGTGTGTACGGACTATGGTTAAAGATAAAATTAATTTGACTATGTGAATATAATATACGGGGGTATTTCGGGTAAATTACACAAAATTCTATTCGAATATGTTAAACAAGCACAAAACACACTCAATTATTAAAATTGCATCAAATTCCCGAAATATTAATTTTCATCGCATGATATCAAAATTGCACCAAATCCCCTAAAACCTTAATAAACATAGCACGGTTGACCCTCACTTATCAATATTGCACCAAATCCTTTCCAATCGTCAAAAAAATAGTGTAAAATTACGTTTTTGTCTATCTGTCCATTACTTATTAATAAAAATCAAATACTTCAAATAGTTATTAGTCATAAAAGTAGTTTTCCCACTACTTTCATCGTTTTAGGATATTATTTTTACTAAAACTATCCATATAAAATTAAAAAATTGTAAATCAAGCATATAATCGTGTGTGAAGAATTCACGTGAACGAACAATTTTACTTGAAAAAAATAAATTTAATATTATAAAAAAACACGCGAATTTGTGTGTCAAATTTGCTTGTTACTAATACTAATCAATACTTGAAAGTAATTATTAGTCCCAAAAGTAGTTAATTTTCCCACTACTTGCATACCTTTACGATATCATTTTTCTTAAAACTACTCATATAAAATTAAGAAATTGTTAGTCAAACATATAATCGCGTGCGAAGAATTCAATTGAACGAACAGTTTTACTTGTAAAATTAAAATTTAATATTATAAAAAAAGGCAATTTTCGCATGTCAAATTTACTTTTATAGCTAAAGATTCGCTTCACACGGAGAAAATAAGATTATCTATACCTATAATAACGTTACAAACTTACTCCTATTTTTTAATAAAATAAATTATAGTAATTTTTAATTTATTAAACCGTAATAAACTAGAAATTAATTAAATAAATAAATGGACCGAATATCTCCGATTCCGCAAAACACTAACATTGTTAAAAAAATATTGAATTTTTTTAATACGATATTACAATTACAATAGTCAATCGGATAAATACTCATTATCAATAACTTTTTTAATAACACTCTATACACAGGATAAATATCACCCATTTCGAAAATCAAACCCTTGAACTTTTAGGTACAGAATGTCTCAGCTTGCCACTCAGCTAGAATCGCTTTGAAACAAAAAAAAAACATTGAGGATATGGCAACCATTAATGAGTACAAATATTTCCATTGCATAGTCGCAACTCGCAAGATCAGTGTTTCTCTATTCTTTTTATTGTTTCTTTGTGTATTTAATTATAATAGTACTTTGTTATAATTATTAAAAAAAATAAAAAGAAACACCGACCTAAGACCAAAGATGGTCACAGTTTATGAATTTCATAGTATAAGATAAAATTGAAGACGCAATTCTACAAGCATGAATAATGTCCGATCTCATTTTCCATATGTGAAAGAACACATTTATTAATTAATAGTTTCAATTTTCTGCTATTTTTATAAATATTTGGAGAGATTTTGATAATTAAGGGGATAAGGAGGGAATTGTTATTGTTTCAGAGAGTTAGGTGCAATGAAAATAATTGAGGGTGTTTCGTACAATATTTATTCATGTTTGAGGGAATTTGGTGCAATTTTAATAAATGAATGTGTTTTGTGCTTCTTTTTTTATCATTGGAGGGGGTTTTGTGCGGTTTACCCGGGGTATTTCGGTCAGTTTAGTAGGGAGATTAATTACCATACGATTTCCGCCGGCCTATGATAGGGAGACTTACCTGCAACCATGAAAGGAAACCAAGTGAATTTACAATTTCATCCCCCCTTAGATTTCTCGTGCATAAACAGAAGAAAGTAATTAATTAAGCGTGTTGTATTTTATTCTTCTTTTTCTAATCATCAATTAGTAAAAGATATTTGGTCCGTGACATATGCGACCATACCCTAGCTATAATATGGTCACGTAACATTTGGAGGTTCTCCTGTGAAACAATTAACATTGTTAGGATTCGAATTACTTTCTCTGTAGACTGGAATATTAAGCTTAATTCATTAGGGTTTTGAGAATCAATAATGAGGATGATTAATCATTTTATGTGCCCCAAGCGTGTCATGCTTTATGTATGAAGTATGATAGATTGATAGGACATCATAAAATCTACCTATTGCATCGTGTTCTTAAAGCTTTGTACTATATACTAGTATGATGCGAATGCAATGCAATGCAATGCAATGCCATGCTAGAAGAATTACCATTCTACTCGACCAACCGTTTGCAAACTCGTGCAACCTCACCAGGGGTGAAGGTGTGTGTGGGGGTTCAAGATGAGGCTTTACTCGCGTAACATAATTTTCCTTACAAAGAATTTTATGTGACGAAAACCAGTCAATTTTCACCAACGAAATAAGATAATTGTTGTTGGTCAAGTTTTTTTTCAGTTGGTCGACGTAGTTCCACCAGTTTTAGGTCATATTAAAGTCTAGTTATATTTTATCCTTTTGACCCTTTATATGTAATTTTTTAAATTTAAATTGATTCTCAAGCACGGTGAAATTATGACTTTCCCTAAATCTAACCCATACGTTCAATCCTTCTCTCTGATAGGCAACCGATAGTCGCAATGTATGTAACATGATTAAAAAAAAAGAGTCATAGATCTCTAGGGGTCCAATTTGCAATGAAATTGGTCGATGGTGAGTTAGATCGATCGAGTAATTAGAGTGGCAAGAATTGGCTAAGCTAGGCAACTGAAAGGTAGAACTAGTATATAGTATGTATCTCTATCTAGGAACAGCGAATAGCTACAGAAAGAGGAAAAAAGTATTGGCATGATACATGAGAGAGACCTTTAAATATCCATGGACTAAGTAAGATCGGTATATTGATTGATTGTTATCACAACACAACTCAACTCAACTCAACTCAACTCAAACACCAACTTGTGCAAATTTAACCGACTGTTCGACAATTCCAAGACAACCCACCAATATCACTTCTAGCTAGCTCCTATAATTTTATTTTATTTTAAATTTTCCTACCTAGGTTGTGCTTCTATTATTGTTCACCATAAATACTTTTTCTTCTTCCTCTTTTTCGATCAGATCTATTCCAAAAGTTTGATTAACCATAGTTGAGATTTGATATTTGAGTGATTTTGCATGTCCTTAAGGTCAACTCTAAAATGCACAAACATTTATCGTGTCGTATATAATAATTATATTTCCTCTAACTAAAGATAAAGTTATGTATTTAGAATGGATTCTTTAAAGTTATGTATTTAGAATGGAACAAGTGTTTATATCCAGAGTCAAAAATGAAATTTAAAAGTATCATATACATCAATCCTAAGGTATAATTAATGTTTGGATATCAATAGGATTTTTATTTTAAAACGATTAAAGGGTGACTCTCTGACCTATTAATTGGAGGTGAAGCGTATTACTCAGAATAATTATATATGTATGATGAACAAAAAGAAAACGGCACCACTTTTCGTATAAGTACGCTTTAATTATTTCTTTCAAAAAGGTTGAGGTAAAAACACAAAAAAAAATAGGGTAAAGTTTAGGTGGAAAATTCAGATTAGAAGAAAAATTAATGCACTAGTTAAAATTATAGTCTTATAACCTGCATCGATCTCATGTGCCTAAGCTAGTTAATTGCACATGTTAAAACTATAGTAGAGGCTAAATTACCTTGCTACATTTTAGCTAAAAATAGCTAGCAAATGTGAGTAGAGAAACTACTCTTACAAGTTAATTAATGTTTAGACTGATGATTTCATGGCTAAGGGTATTTTAGTTTTACCTCTAACATAAATATTCTTACTTAGCATACTAAATATACTATGCTACAACCTTATTGAGGTCAAGAGCAAGTATATTCATGTTATATAGGATATACAATTAACAATACATATAGGATCGGGCTATTTCAGGGCTCACTATATCCATCTATCTATCTCTATTCTCTACAAAATAGAAGCAGTTTTGAACTATATGTAGTATATTATTAGCAAATAAATTATTGTGTCGACTCGACATTTAGAAAGACAAAGCTAACTAGCATTAGAGGAAGAAGATGCTATCTCAGCCTTGGCTAATCCTTTCTCCATGCACACTTTTTAATTGGTCTATTAATCACATAATTATGGTCAAAACTTATTAGTAGAATTTTTGTGTACCAGAGTTAAATGGACCAAGCTACAAATTAATAATGCTCGTAAGTTGTAACACCTATAAACTCATCCACCAAGACTTTATTTAGTGCTAATAATATCAGCTAACTTATAAGTTGATAAATGATCGAATAAAGTCTAACTGTAATGGCGGATTGAACAAGGTCTTACTGTAAATTCTATATTAAAAATTCTTATTAAACATTTTCAATATAATCATCTAGCTTATTATATATTTGTTAAACGAATTTGATTTCAATCACTAATGAAATGAAAATGAAACAAACCTTGAATGAGTTTAATTGAATCTCCAACCTAGTGGTGATTAGTGGACTCTTAGGTGCGGATAGTTGCTTATGATATAGGATTTGGTGCGACATATGTAGGGCAATTAATGAAAGATAACACATGTATGTATTATGCTTAGTAATAATATCGTGATAATAATCAATTATCTAGAAAGGCTAGACCAGCACCATATATTAATTGGACAATTAATTGTTTGAAAGTTTTCATTTGCCCGGACTCTAAGGGTAATTAAACGTCGATAAATTAGCTAATGTATGTCATCCACAAATTTTCAGAATCAAGATATGTATGTATGTGGATGTGAATTATGAACAAGATTAATGGAAAAGGTGGTTAGGGGGATATTCTCCATACAATTTATCGTCGAGATTAATGCCTGAAAAATGGTGAAATAGTTTCCTTTGTATAGTTACAAAGGAAAAATTAAGCAAATGCAATTTATATAAAATAGACCAAGTAAGTGATTAAAACAAGAAAAGAAAAGTATACAAATTACCTAATCAAAAAGAAAATTTTCACAAATCCTATTGATATGATCTTTTAGCAAATAAATTTTTTTCAATATCATATTTAAAGAGAAGAGAAATAATATAGTTTTTCTTTTTTTAAATTAAAAAATTGTAGTGTAATTTCGACTGTATTTTACAGTTCACTCTCTATATACTTTAATATTTGTGATTCCGTGGTTTATGTATCGGGACTTTTACAATACTTGATAAAATTAAAACTACTATTAGTACTTATACTTTAGAACAACAGACAAAGCCATTGGAATAAATATGTTTAGACTTTAGAGGTATCATTGGATTGAGACTGCACTTGAGGAATACAACTACTTATTGGCCCGCTCACTCGTCTCATATCATGGACTCATGGACTAATGAATAGTTTTAGTCCATCAGATGAAGCTCGAATTATATGTTTATATTAGGCCTGACCCGCTACTTGTAGAGCTCAATTCCAGCCCAAAATACAATGTTGAACCATTCTCACATAAACAATTCAGATGTGTAATGAATTCTTGAAAATTTCCCATAAAAGTCATCATCATTAAAGGATATTTCCTATCTAATTATTTTGCACACTCACCACGATTCATACCATTGTGACGTGAATTTTTCAATTACCGGACTGGTGGGCTTATCGATAGTGAACTTGAAATTGTGAGGAATTATTAAATTAAGTATTCCATCCGTCCATAAAATTCTCATTTATTAAGGTTGTTGTGTAATTTTCAATAAAAATGATTAAAATAAATGATACTAATCTAAAAAATTGGCGAAAAGTGTATCTTTCATGAGGAAAAAAAGTAATTTTAGCATACAAATGATATTTTATACTTTATTACTCTGGTGTAATTGTTAGTTTTAGTAAACATATGTTTTGACAGATTTTTCTTTGAAAATGATGAACTTGTGGAGCACATAGAGAGTATCACATTCAATTGGTTTGATTTGAAGGTGACTTCCACACACTAACTTGAGGTGGAATAAAGGGAATCATCATATTCAGTGCAAGATATTTGATATACTTGGATCTTTAAAATCAGATTATTGACTTTACATCATCAATTGGATAGGGCCGGTTGTCCAGACATTTAAATGTCCCATTTGACTCGATAAACAGTAATTTGGCTTAAAATACACTTAAAATACATCCATTTCAATTCCATTTCAAACATAATTTCATCAAAATCTCCATTGAAATGTCATGCCAATCAGCCCCTATATCTCGGAGATTTGTCTCCATAAGTATATGATTTTACTGCATGTAATTGATGTCTAATTAGCTTAGGCAAGTATATACTTGGTACTTTCGAAGATTTTGCTGCAGCTTGCCAGCCAAGCAACAACTCAAAATATCATCCACAACACAATATCATCTATATGCAACGACCTTTTGCAAGTCTTGCAAGACTAAAGTCATCACATATGCAAGTAAACCAGGAGAAACTTTCTCAGTAACTTCCTCATCGATGTTGACGTGGATATGCATTTGCAATTATAAATTTAAGACCCATTCGTATTCTTGCTACATAATTTCTTTGCACTATCTACATTTTTGCTTCAGCTTGTAACTTGTAAGTATCTTCTTCTTAGTTGTGTCGAGAGGGTGTCCGCCCCTAGCATCTAATAAACCTTGTAATCGTAACTTTTCGAGTTCTTGAAAATCAGTTTGAATTGTCTTTGATTGCATCTGCAGGTTGATGCATAGAACCATATGCAATACTGATACTGGTCAGAAATTTGTGAAGGTAATTGAACTCTCATAGAGTCTTAGTCACAATTAATTATTGAAAGACTTTCGAATTCGAATAAATAGTTATATGCTAGTGTTATGGCATGTTGTCAAATTGACTGGCATTTTGCGATTTGCAGCCTGTAGAAAACCAACTTTGAGCAGGTATTTTGCTAATCATGGCGGACAAGAACAAGATGTCGATTCGTAGAGCCTTAGCAAAGAAAGTAGAGATCAAGGACTTGGTAAAGGAACATGTTCTCCCTTTACTCCCTGCGAAATCGCTCATCAGGTTCCGGTCGGTGTCAAAGGAGTGGGATGACAGGATCAAAGGCCCCCTGATGACCATCCACCAGAGTTACTACTTCCGCCAGCTATCCGGTTTCTTTTGCCAGTTCGAGGAGTCGGACCTTGATTTCCTAACCCAAAGTTCTGCTTATGGGGTTCCTTTCCCTTCACTACGATTCATCCCCGAGCCTGTTGATATCAAGAGCTCTTCTGGAGGTTTGCTTCTCTGCCAAGGGCGTAACGGTGACAACACGTACTATGTCTGCAACCCTGCAACCCAGGCCTGGAAAATGCTTGCCGAGCCCTACTATTACCATGAACTTGGAACTGCAGCTGTTTTAGCGTTCGAACCTTCTCTAAGTAATTTGGATGCACAATATCAGGTGATTTGTGCGGTGCCATTGCATGATCAGCCTGTTGTCTGCTTCGAAATGTACTCATCTGTAACGGACTTGTGGATTCAATCTCCCACGTTGTGCGTCGAACTGGGAGAGTCGAGCTTGTTGAATAATGGCATTTACATGAAGGGAGTGGCTTATTGGTTGACGGCGAGAAAACAAGTTCTTGCTTTTGATGTTGAGAACCATAGCTACGAAATAATACGTCTGCCTCAAGGGTGTCCTCAAAATGGAGTCTTGACAAAGATGCAAGATGAGTTATGCTACATCGGTCTTCTTAGTTCGTCCTGGAATGAGTTTGCAATAATGATCTATGCCGGGATGCACTTGGGCTTAAAGTATTGTACCGATGTACAACTTGAGATGGACTTATCAGATGGATATCGGTTTCCGCCATACAAGGTTCTGCCCTGTCTTGATGAAGGACAAGTGATGATTCTTATTGGGAATTGGACATATTCGTTTCGATTGAGTGATGGAAGAGCTGAATTGATAAGCAGAAAGGAAGTAGGTTCTTCTTGGAAGGCTGTTACTTATCTACCTTATGTTAACACACTTGCTTGTGTCTCTTAATTCTTGAATTATTTGCCTTTGCTTTGAAATAGTTTTGGTACAATGTCATTTAGCAGCATTTAGATGTCTGTTTTGGTGAACTGGGATTTGAGTTTGTCTTATATACATAACTTGTTGCATATATTGCTCGAAGCTTGTTTATTTCGAAAATGTACTCATCTGGAACAAGGTCGTGGAGGTAATGGATTACTCTTTGCACAGAATTAGGAAACTCAGATTCTACACAGACGAATAGTTCATTGGGAGACATATGGCAGATAAGTACTCATGCTTGATGTTCAGCATGACGTCTACGAGATCATATCTCTGATCCTGAGTGTCCGCTTGACACAGATGCAGGAAAAGATATGCTATATAGGTATTCTTAGATCATCGTTGAATCAGTATTCGATTAAAATCTATGGTAGAATGCAGGTTGGCCTGAAACGGAGTTCTTCCAGGTAATACTCACGGAGAAATACCAATTCTTGTTGATGATTCCATATACTTGTTTCAGACTGAGTGATGGAAAGGTTGAACTGATATGCGTCGCAATACCTTACTCTTCAGTAGTTCAGTTATTTTCTGTCATATGTTCGGATGTGGTGCTAGTATCGTCAACGATTAACTCTCACATATTGCGAGTTGTAGCAGCATGTTGTATTGCCTGTAAAATTTGCAGCAGCCTGTTACTCAGCCAAGTTCAACAGATTTCAAAGCTTCAACGTCCTAACTTACACAATTGATTTAATAGAATCTCAGGACAGCCAGCCAACTTTTGAACACACTGGCTCTTGGTTTTCAGCACATTCACCTCCATCCTTGTCCAAAAGCATTTCTGACCATACTACACAGTACAAACATAATTTATTGTCTTCTAAAAGTAAGTTTTAAACACTTTAAAACTACTAGTACAAGTTTGAAACGGAAGAAGAAGTAGATTGATTTTGCACCATGTTCTAAAGAAAAGACTGTTAGTATTCAGATTCCCATACCATGCCATTCTTCAGTTATGATGCAATTATTCTTACACATTTAATCAAAGTTAGCCCTTTCAGATTCTATATCACTCTATATAAACTCACTATTGTATCATTTCCAGTTCCATCATCATTCAAAAATTATTACCAACAATATGGAGCACTCCAAATGTTTCTTCCTTATTCTCGCAATCACTTGCTTCGTGTCCACTTCCTTTTCCTCTGCCAGACTACTCACTTTCCATTCCCTCATCCCTAATTTCATCAATCCCACAACCACTACTCACATTGAACGCCAGCTGCAGGCCAATGACCAAGGTAACATCAACCCCATGGACTGCTTCAACGCTCTCTCCAAAATCAGGTCGTGCACTAAGGACATTATGGCCTACTTCACCAATGGCACGATCGATATAACTCCTGCATGTTGCAAATCGATCACTGTCATAACACGCCGCTGCTGGCCAACCATGTTGGGTTCACTAGGATTCACACCAGACCAAACCTACATTCTACGCGGATATTGTGACGCCTCTGCATCTAACGCTGCAACCTTTTCACCTGCTCCAAGCCCGATAGCATGAAAATTATGGGCTTAGCACTTGTCTAGTCGTCGTCTTGCATGATTTCATTAGTAATCGGTTGAATGTAATGTTGGTTGTCCTAGTTCTGCTTATATTATGGTCTGTCTGTGTCAGAGTTTGTTAGTTGGAAGATGCAGTAGCTAGCTAGCTAGTTCACAAACCCTATTACTATATGCACTTGTTATTTGTCTGATTTCCTAGTATGGAAGATCAATATGTTTCCAGTTTCATAATACAAGCTCCTCATTTCTACTGTTTCGTGTCCGACTTCCATAGTTCCATAGACATTACAAGGACAGTTCAACAATTCATGTAACGTCCTAACATACCGTACCTTGGATTTTGGCTAAATTGTAATTCATCGAAATAATTGGAATTAGGAGGAAATTCATGGACTTTTTTTGGTTTGATACATACAGAACTTGGAAAAGAAACATAGCCAACTTTCTTCTTTCAGCAGGTTGAACTGGATTTTGGTGCAAGTGGTTATGAACAGAAACAGAGCCAATCTGGATTTTGGAACAACTGGTTATGAACAGAACTTGGAAAAGAAACAGAGCAGATTTCTTTTAGTTTTGGGGTAACAATGATTTTTCAAAAATAAATTGTTTGAGAATTGCACTATGGTTAAATCGCCAAATTATGGGAATATATTGATTAAGGTGCAAAAATCAAAATTATGCGATGGTCTACCAAGACTAGTGTCTAATTCAATTCCTCGAGTTTAATTCAAGATTAGCCAAGCTTATAACCTAAAAAATACATAAATATGTATTAAAAAAATATTTAAGCAAGCTTAATCATTATAACTGAATGAGAAATGAACCCGCAAAACATGAGACTTTATAGGGACTAGTTAGCTATGATCAACAAGAACAATCAGAAGTGACATGGTCAAAAGTTAAAAACACAGAATGCTAGTATATGGCAGAGTTATGTTCATAAACAGAATAAATTTAAAATTTTCAATTCATGTTCTTAAGACAAACCTCACAATTTAACAAGTGCAAATGCACCACAATCAAAATTATGCCAAAACTTAAGGTTCCCAAAACTGAACGAATTTTGTTACTTCACTACCAACATCTAAGATCTGGGCTTCTCCTTCTTCTCCTTGAAGAGGGCAAGTAGTGAAACGCCAGAGACCTTGACAACCTTGAAACGAACACCGGGAATATCTCCCACGGCATGACCCTTACGACCAAATCCAGCAATCAAAACTTCATCCTGTACAACAAATTACATGTGTTATCAGAAGACTAGTTGGTGAATAGAGAATGTGAACAGGGAGAATAAAGTTTCAGGGGACTCACATTTTCCTCAATGTAGTTTAAGCAACCATCATTAGGAACAAAGGCTGCAATCTTCTTTCCGTTCTTAATGAGTTGTACCCTCGCACACTTACGGATGGCAGAGTTAGGCTGCTTAGCTTCAATACCACTGCACATCCACGACATGATACAACAAATTAGATAACCAAATTAGGCAGCTAGCAAGAATACCAATGCACATTCATTACATAATTTACAAATTACACAACAGTAACTGCACATGTAATACGATTACAGTCAAAATCTCACATCTTCTCAAGGACAATGCCCTTGGCATGGGATGAACCAGCAAAGGGTTTCTTCCACTCGTTCCCAAGATGGGATTTCTTGTACGCCTTGTCAGCCCACCTTTGTTTAATGCGATGGGTCTTGAGCTTGCGACCAGCTCCCATACCTCTTGTTTTCCTGTGAAATAAAAAGACTAGTTGAACCCACATGACAAGCTGATGAAAACAATATTCATGACAAAACAGACCTAAGTGATCGGGTTTTGCTTCGTCATGGCTAATGTAAAAGAGAATTTCCTAATGTTAGGAAAAACAATACCCACCAACCTGTTCGGATCACAAATGCAACTCATACTACTGTGAAATGGTTTATCATAAACATTGGGGAAAACACAATGTAGATATCTAAGTTGCAGTAACAGTCTCTACTATGATATACTATAATCAAATCAAAGCGATAACCTATAATTGATTATTTTCTTCTGAATAAGCTTCTCCAATACAATCTTATATAATAGAAATTCATTCCAGAAGATTCAGAGTGTGAATTTAACCTAGTACTATGCTACACCTCAAAATAATTCTACAAATGCATATTACAGATCGAAAACATGAAATAGACTCGAGCTACATAAACACTAGGAACAAACTAATTTACAAAGTACAAAAAAAATGGACACAATCGAATGGAATTACATAGGAATGAAATCTATCTAAGATTTCTTAAAGGTATTGATTCAAAGGTAAAACTAGAAGAAAGCAGATATTGATTCCTGAAAGAGGAGAAGTTCGACATACCCCATGGCTGCGAGACGGCGAGATCTAGGTTCCGGAGGAAGATGATAAAGTTGAAAACCCTAGCTGCTGCAGAGAAACAAAAACGAACTACGAGGTGCTTTTGTATATAATAACAGGTTACAATTTTGTTTTGGGTCTAGGCCCAACTAAATTATGGTTTAGGAGTTTGTTTTGGGTCAGACTGAGTTCGGCCACTAGGCCCAATTATATTGTAGCTGCGGGAAAAGTTGTGCTAAATAATACGAAGCCTAATTAATAATAAAACGACAACGTGGATTAAAACCGGTATTACAAAACATAAACATAAATCCAACGGTGGGGGTCCCAAAGGACCATCCACTATTCAATGTTAAAGAGACCATTACATACCACAAGTTTATATCAAAAGACAATTAGGATCCACCACAAAAAACAAAAAAAGGCAGGGGGTGGCAATCAAAATGTAGAGTTCTTCAATTTTTTCACGATGCGAACATCAAACCACCAGCACAAAAGATGCATTCAGCACAAAAATATGTGTGTGTGGCACACATAAATTAACATTCGTCTAAATGATGTTTACATGACACGATATGGGAAATATAAGTACTCAACCATCTTAGCGCGGTAGTTAGTGGATGTTGATTATGTATATACACCATCAGATTGCACCAAACTGGCAGTTAGAAATTACAAACAAATAAAAAGCTGTATATGTGTGAAACGTCACTCACCACCCTTATGTATGCATCTATCCACATCAGATGGTGTGCTATCACCTTGACCTTTCCGTCGCCGTTTGTGAGTTCGGTTCTTTCTTACTGTTCACCATAGGATAGGCATATGTATGTTAAGTGTGATAGGTGGTTTTGTAGAAATTTTGGGGGCGCATTAACAGAAAATAAAAAAAAAATAAAAATCAGAAACTAACATTCCAGTCAAAAATCAAAGTTTTTTGTATACACGATGGTGTGCACATGTATCACCATACAAATGAAACCAAAAGTGATACATTGTATCTTATATGTGATGCAATTGTGAATAGCACATATACTGTGTCACACTACCATAAAAACACAAAAGTATTGTGTGTCGACCTTGTGACACAGTCTGATGATGCAACATGACAATTCGTCAAACTATATGATGCATTCTACTTATTAGGGTTACAATTTTTTGTCACACCCAGTATGGGAAAAACACACCGTACTTGTTCCTACAGCAAATCGAACTGTTTAATTAAAAAGGAAACAAAAGGTTTGAAACAGGAGAATTCACATTCGGAAGAACTTTCGATTTCTTCTTCCTCATATCCGTACTACGATCTGATAGTATTTGAATGACTACTCAATTAAGATTTCGGCAATCCGTAAGACTGAACTTTTACAAAATTTGATGAAAATGTATATTCAATACAACAACTTGTGCTGGACGATGTCACTGGAATTCCCTTATGTCGTCTTTTCCTCTCCCTTCTGTCCGGTGACGAATCCACGGATGCCCTAGCCCGCCTTTCGCTTGGCTCAACTCGCTTATACTTCGTCACAACTGTATCTACTTGGTCGTTAATTAGAAAGAAAATTGGAAATACTACTTAAAGAAACTAACAGTCTACCAAGCATTAGGGACGAACAAAAAAAACTAACCGGTACTTCCACCCTTTCATCTTGTGCTCGATTTTCTCCTCGGTCGATCTTCTCTGTGCCGACCCATAACTCCTTTTCTATCGTAATTCTTTCTTTGTGGTGTAATGCCTCGAAATGGAAGAGAGTGTGTGTGTATAAACCCTAGTATGAAACAAAAAAGAAAAAAGAAGGGGGGTAGTGGGTTTTCACACTGGTCATATGTTGGTAGTAGGTCAATTTTTGTCTTCAGTACTATGAATTTCCCGAAACCTCGACCTCTGATGGAAACATTATAGTGGAAAGGAGATGGAGGTACACTGTAGTCAAATGTATTTTTGTCAGAAAGCAATAGAGAGAGGCATCTTGTTTTTTTAGGGTGATTTTGTCTTTTCATCGATGGTAAGTGAGCATCAAAGGAGCCGGTCGGTGTTCGAACTTTTATTCCCAAGCTATTACCGGCTCATTCCCCTCCCCTTTATCCTACTCTAGACTCTACACAAAGGTTCGACATTTCATTAATTTACACAAGTATGCTTAACTTTTGAGTTCTCACATTATAAACATGCGGTATATTAGAATTCGTTTCCGAGCACTAGACAGTTATCAATTGGTACATGTTATTGTGCGATATGCTAGGTTGTTAACTTTGTAGACTGTAAGATTACTTATATAAACCATCGAACCACCATCACATCTTATGGGTATCAATGTTCATCTAATTTGGATTGAGATTTTTTTCAATAGCCAGACTCCTAAAAAGTCATAAATTTGTGTCAGAAGAGTAGAACCATTTTTTTTTCTAATTGGCAAACAAAATATTAATATAGTTCGAACTAAAGTGTCTTACGAACATAAAGTATGCTCATATAACTTACAACTACAAAAACACTACATTCTACAATCAGTCGACAAGTCTAGAAAATGGAGTCAAGGTAGAGAGAAATGTGGTCATACACATCACCTAGTGTATCATGAGTAAAGTTAAATTAAGAGTGAGAGGTTTCAATCAAATCCACACGTAGATGAATTAATTAAAACTCAAATGAAAATTGGATGTTACTTTATGATCTCCAACTAGTATTATTGTTCTAAGGGGTTCTTAATCTAGATGCAGGAACCTTAACCAAACACAAATTCAACACTAATTATTCTAACGTTCATAATCAATTTTACTATTAGTACTGTTAAGTTTCCGATCAATCACGCCGCAAACAAGTAATCGAACGCAAACACAAACGATCAATTAACAAAGACACAAAGCAATTTACGTTGTTCGATCGGATAAATCCAAATCTACATCCACGGAGAATCAGGAACTTTATTACTTCATTGTCTTCTCACTACATCTTGTTACAGAGAATAGCAATTGAATTATAGCTCCGAATTCAACCTACTACACTCACAACAACAGCTTACAATAATCGCCTCAAAACTAGAGAACGAAAAATACAGAAATGGATAGAATTTGGGTGATGATGAACTAGCTCATCCTTCTGCTCTGTTATATACTCGAAGAAGATGAGATAACCGCCAAACAAGCAACATTCGTTTGATTGTAACAGAAATAATTGATCCAACGGCTCAGATAAAAATGTGATACTACTTACTCCAGTATATTATGTTTTCTCCTATTCTTTGTAACCAACCCTTCTGATAATTGCAAACAAATCCTTTAACTCCAGCAAAATGTTTGAAACACCCCCAAAACTCTAACAACCTCCACCTTGTTGAGAAGCATTTCAGAAATAATAACACTTCATCACACTCTCTTATTCACTGCTATCAACTCACATGCATGATAACATCCCCAGTACCTTGTGCTACACCAATCACTTGTTGGTAACACCAACTAAGTTCAAACAATTCAAGAACTTAGAAGGTATCAAGGACTTTGTCAGCATATCTACAGCATTATCCAATGTCGACACCTTGTTGACCCTAATTTCTCCTTTCTCCATAATATCCCTCACAAAATGCAACCTTACATCAATGTGCTTTGATCTCTCATGGATCATGACATGTTTAGACAAGAATATTGCACTCTGACTATCACTTAAGATAGTTACAGCTTCCTGAAAGAAACCAAATTCTTCCAATATGCCTTTCAACCACAAACCTTCTTTAACTCTTCTGTAATTGTCATATACTCTGACTCAGTAGAAGATAATGCAACTACACTCTGAAGGTTTGATTTCCAGCTTATAGCTGAACCAAATAATGTGAAAATGTGCCCTGACTAAGGTCTTCTATTATCTAGGTTAGCTGCATAATCAGCATCCACATATCCTATAATTGGATCTGCATACCACTTTTCATTCCTACAGAACCTTATACCAACTCCGATGGATCCCTTCAAATACCTCAGTATGCATTTAACTGCTTCCCAATGATACACTCCAAGACTAAACGTGTATCTTCTAGAGACGCTTATAGCATAAGCAACATCAGGTCTACTGCAGACCATAGCATACATGATGCTTCCTATAGCATTTGCATAAGGAATTCTCTTCATACACTCCACCTGCTCTGGTGATTTAGGTGAGTGATCAAGTGACAACTTGAAATGTTGTGCCAATGGTATACTACTGGGCTTAAATTCATGCATGTGAAACCTCTGTAAGACTTTATTAAGGTAATCTCCCTGATTCAACTTTAAAACACTAGCCTTTCTGTCCCTGAATATGTCCATGCCAAGTATTCTCCTTGCATTTTCCAGATCTTTCATTTCAAATCTCTGATTCAGTTGTTTCTTTACTTGAGTTAATTCTTTCACATTTCTGCTAGCTATAAGCATATCATCAACATACAGTAGTAAGTATGTAATAATTTGCTCTCCATCTTTCTTCAGATACACACAACTATCATACATGGATTTCACAAAACCAATTTCTTCCATGTATTCACTAAATTTCATGTACCATTATATATGACTTTGCTTTGACCCATATAGAGACTTCTTCAGTAAACACACCTTGTCTTGTTTTTCTGGTAAAATGAATCCTTCAGGTTGAGACATGTATATAGTCTCCTCTAAGTCACCATGAAGGAATGTTGTTTTAACATCCAGTTGTTGAAGCTCAAGGTCATACTGAGTAACAATGCTTAACAACAATCTGATAGAAATGTGTTTTGGTGAGAAAATGTCATTGTAATCTACACCTTCCTTCTGAGTACCTGATCTGATCAGTAGTGGACACTTCAATTTTCCTCTTGTAAATCCACTTGCAACTAACTATTCTCTGATGTGGTGGTTTTTTGCACTAGCTCCCAGGCCTTGTTCTTTTCCAGTGATAGAAGTTCCTCTTGCATAGCTACTAGCCACTCTTGTTTCTGAGCACAACTACTTGCTTTTTTGAAATCCTGTGGCTCCTGATACTCAATGTCATAGCACATATTTAAGGCAAACTCCACCATGTCACTGTACCCTAACATATTAGTTGGCATGGGTTGCCTTCTCTCTATCTCTGGTTAGTTGAAAGTTTTTTATCTCTTCATTAATATAGGTACTTGTTTCTTCATGTAACCTTTCCTTTCACCCACATGAGCTGGGTTTTCAGTTTGTTGGGGAGGTTCTGAATTTCGAGATGAAAAATCAGAGGCCTATGGTGATTGATCCCTTATTTGTGAGCTATGAGTGGTTTCAGTTTCAGTGAGTTGTGCATTCTCACTGACCTGCTCCTGTGGTTGTATGTCTTATGTAGCAGTTTTTGGAGCTCTCACACTTATATCACTAAGTGGAAGCTCCACCTCAATTTCAGAGTCCTTAAATGTGTTCATGTTTGTAGTGAGCTGGTGATCTTCAATTTTATATGGAAATTTTGACTCCTCAAATCTCACATCTCTACTCACAATTACCTTATGTGAGTTCTTCTCTATGCACCACAACTTATAGCCTTTAACTCCTTTTGGATAACCTATAAAGATACACTTGAGTGCTCTAGGTTCAAATTTATTTAGTCTCAAGTGAGCATATGCAAGACATCCAAACACCTTTATGTGAGTATAATCTTTAACTTCTCCACACCACATTTCTTCAGGTGTCTTCATGTTTATTGCTGCTGGTGGAGTTTTGTTAACTAAGTAGCATATATACAGTTGACACAGCTTCACCCCAGAAAGACTTGGGTACACCTCATTGAAACATTAGACACCTGGTTCTCTCCAGTAAAGTTCTATTCATTCTTTCTACTACACCATTTTGTTGTGGTGTACGTGGAACTGACTTGTGTCTTTTTATGCCTTTTTCACTGCAGTATGTGTTAAACTCAGTTGGCAAGAACTTAAGGCAATTGTCTGTTCTTAGGATTTTAACTTTTAAATCCTTCTCATTTTCAACCTCAGCACACCACTCCTTAAACCTGAAGAATGCTTCAATTTTGCTCTTTAGAATGTAAATCCACACTCTTCTGGTATAATCATCTATAATAGAGATGAAATACCTTCCACCTCCATTTGTTTTCACTCTAGCAGGACCCCAAGACCTGAGTGAATGTACTCAAGGGGAGTTGTACTAGTATGAGTACCAGATTTGAATACACTGCTCTTGGCCTTGCCTAAAATACACTCCTCACATGTTTTCAAACTTTCAATTTTGATGGTATCGAATACCCTCTTCTTATGCAGTTCCTGCAGGCCTTTCTCATTGACATGACCCATTCTCCTATGCCGTAACTCAGTGATGTCCATATTTACTATAGCTACATCACCAGTAACTACTCTACTCTTGATGTAGTATAGCTTGTTTCTTCTAATTCCACTCATGACTGCAGAAGCATTCTTGTTATAGATAGTAAGTACACCATTCTCAGCACTGAACTTAAAACCCTTACTCTCTAAAGTTCCTAGAGATATTAAATTCCTTTTAAGATCAGGAATGTACCTGACATTTGTGAGAAGCTTCACATAATCATCATCCATCTTTAGCTGGACATCACCAATTCCTTGTATGTTGCATATCATGTCATTTCCCAGCATCACATTCTCACCATATTTCATCTTTATGTTAGTGAACCACTCCTTGTAAAGGCAAATGTGAAATGAACACCCAGAGTCCAATATCCACTCATCACTGGCCTGATCACCAGTGATATTCAGTACCTCTATAATGTTTAACACTTCACCATCGAATTCAACATTACCAGCAAACTCATGTGAAGGACCTGCTCTATTTCCTTCCTTCTGTCTCTTGAGGAGGAAACAGTTCTTCTTTAGATGTCCGAGTTTCTTGCAGTGGTGACAAATTCTTGTTTCTATATTTGTGTTAGTCATTACTGCAGGTGCCTATCCCTTCACGTCCTTGTTGAATTTGTTCCTTTGATTCTGCGGCTGAAACTCTTGGTTTGTTGTTATAACCTTTCACCATCAGTCCCTCACCTGACACACTACCATTCTTCAAGGAATCTTTATGTTGCTCTTTCTGTCTGATCAAGCATCTGACCTCCTCCAATGTGACTTTCTTCTGTCATGTGAATGCAATAGCATCTCGAATGCTCTCACACGAGTTGGGAAGAGAATTAAGCAGTATGATTGCCTTATCTTCATCTAGTAGCCTTGCGTCCTCGATGCTATCTAGATCATCAAGCATCTTGTTGAAAACTACAAGTTGCTTGATGACACTCAGGTCAGGATTCATTCTATACGAATAGAACTGAGACTTCATGAATAACCGTTGAGCAAGTGATCGTGTTTGATACAACGAATCAAGCTTGTTCCATAAATCTGCAGCAGTCGCTTCTCTTGCAACTTCTCTCAGTGGCTCGTCTCCGAGACTCAGAATAACGTAGTATGAGCCTTTCCATTCATAGTTCTCCATTCCTGATCGGAGACTTTCTCCGGCAGCTTATCCCTCGGCGGTAGAGCCATTTCTATGCCTTGCTTGAACAAGATAGCCTCTATCTTGATATTCCATAGCGCAAAATCATTAGTGACAATGAACTTATCAACATCAATCCTTGTTGATCCCATGACTACTTCAACAAATCGATGATCCTAACCGAGAAACTCTTCGAATTTCCCACATACGGCGCCACTTGTTAAGTTTCCATCAATCACGCCGCTAACAAGTAGTCGAACGCAAACACAAACGATCAATTAACAAAGACACAAAGCAATTCACGTGGTTCGATCGGATAAATCCAAATCTACATCCATGGAGAATCAGAAACTTTATTACTTCGTCGTCTTCTCACTACAACTTGTTACAGAGAATAACAATCGAATTACAGCTCCGAATCCAACCTACTACACTCACAACAACAGCTTACAATAATCGCCTCAAAACTAGAGAACAAAAAATACATAAATGGATAATATTTTGGTTGATGATGAACTAGCTCATCCTTCTGCTATGTTTTATACTCGAAGAAGATGAGATGACCGCCAGACAAGCAGCATCCGTCCGATTGTAACAGAAATAATTGATCCAACGGCTCAGATAAAAATGCGATACTACTTACTCCAGTATATTATGTTTTCTCCTATTCTTTGTAACCAACCCTTCTGATAATTGCAAACAGATCCTTTAACTCCCGCAAAATATTCGAAACACCCCCAAAACTCCAACAAGTACATTATGTTCGTACATTAAATTATAATAAATCGTATTTCGGTGGTCGAAATAAAAAGAGTACTATTGGTCATGATTATAATTTTTAACCAAATATTCATAACACTACTGCACACTGAGCCAGCCGGAAACTCCACTCCACCGCCATGGCCAATCTATCAGCACCACCGACTTCCATTGGAAAGAAACCATTTTCAACTATTCCATCTCCTCTTCCCAAAACCCAACCTCTCGCCTTCACCAACGACCACCCTCGTGCTGTTTCCTACTCTTCTCGCCTTCCCAAAATACCCCTCGCCATTTCCGGCAATACTTCTCTATCCTCTCATGTCAATTCGTCTTCTTCCAAGATTCTCTCCAGGCCTGTCATTGTCATTGATAACTATGACAGCTTCACTTACAATCTCTGCCAAGTCAGCTTCCAATTTTTTATGCCACATCACAGTTCTTAGATGTATTGTTTCAATTTTTCAAATTTTCAATAAAAGATTTGAAATTTATGATTTTTTTATTTTTTTGGGTTCAGTATATGGGAGAGCTGAAATGTGAATTTGAGGTGTATCGGAATGATGAGCTTACTGTTGATGAGTTGGAGCGGTGAGCATTTTTCTTGGTTTTGTTGTTCTAGTCTATTAGTATTCCGTTCTCTTCTTGTATTTGGCTGTGCAGAATGATCTCTTGATTAACTCAATGCTTTTGAGTGACATATATTGATGTCCAACGATGGAAGAGGACTCTTTTTTGTTGTTTGGAAGATAGTAGATGATCACATTATCAATATCAAGTGATTAAGTGAAAGAATCGAATAGGTTTTTGTACGAAACTCGATATTCTGTACCTAACTATTCGAACAAATTTAATTTCGTCTGGCACTTTAATGGCTATGATTTATATCTGTTATCATGGAAATATAAAAACTTACACATGGAGTCTTGTTTCATCACAATTCTGTATCTGTACTAGTATATAGCATGTGGTTGGCCTTGTGTGGACTTTATTGGGAAGAAAAGTACGTGTTATGATTTATTATATTCCTCGTGTTAGATATCTGATTATTGGTTCGTTTGCAGAAAAAAGCCAAGAGGTATATTGATATCACCTGGACCAGGTAAGAATTAGTATTAAGGTACCTTTTTTTTCAAAGACTTTAAGTACATCGTCATTGTACATTCTTGATGTTCTCTGTGTTCAGGTACTCCTCAAGATTCTGGAATATCACTAGAAACAGTGTTGAAGCTTGGGCCTACTGTACCCATTTTTGGTGTGTGCATGGGTCTGCAGTGCATAGGGGAAGCTTTTGGAGGTGATTCATGTTTTAGTTGGTTTTACATGTTTGTGCTTCCTTTCTGCGAGATATATTCTAGTTGATCATAATGTTTGCACACTTTGATCAATTTAGAGCCTTGTTGGAAGCAGAGTTGAGCTACAATGTGGTCATTTGGTGTTTCAATAACATACTCGGAGGCTGATCATAGCCCTCCAGTTGTTAACAGAACACCATATTTGACATATACGATGAGAATCTAAGAAGATGGCATGTTTCTCGTTTGCTTGGTAATATGTTTGTACGATTCACTAATTTGATCCTTGGCAGTTTTAGATGAAATTATTGGAAACACAACCATTGAGGAACATGACAATTTATCCTTATAGATAGACCTTGACATCATTGTTTATGATTAAAATAATCTTGTAACAATATTCAGGCTAGGCCCTCAGGTCTATAGTATAGGACATCTTATGTTTTTGTTGCTAGCTTTCCAAAAGTGCAGATATTTGATTTAGCTCGACTAATGATAAGGCAAGATATTGAATGGAATTGGGTCGGCATAGATCACCTGAGTCCCTCAGTACAGCTGTGACTCTAATTCAATATATTCGTTCCTTTTTGCTATAACCTTGGAGTTCTTGAGCTATATGATGTCTGAATATCATCCTGTAATAATATCACAACTGATATATCTACATTCGGATTATGGGTCACCAGTCTCTTTATTTCTGACCTGTATACATGTGCTCGTATGTGTTTTGTGGATGGAGGGAAGTATTACTCTTAAATCTCTAAGTAGAAGAGATAAAGAGAATGACTGTAATGTAAGCACAAGGTCTAAATTTTACATTGTACTATAACACACATTACTTTTAGATAAATTTTACACTACTATAATATACATTTCAGGACCATTGCCTCTAAAACGTACCTACTTGATTTTTATCCAAGCCCATCTCCCTCATTGATGATTCCCTAGGGGCCTTTTGACATTGGATCTTGAATCTTAGGTTTTTGCACCTCTTTCAAGATTTCTCATATAAAATCAAATGCCTTATAATTTGTATCCGAGATCCCTGTTCTAATTGTATGATGGTTTGTGTTCTTATGATTTCATTTGTTTTATAGGTAAAATTGTGCGATCTCCATATGGAGTTGTGCATGGGAAGAGTTCTCTTGTATATTACAATGAAGGTGGTGAAGATGGCTTGTTTGCAGGATTATCGAAGTAAGTATTTTCTTTGTTTTTACTCGTTGAAGCTTTTAGAGCTATTGATCAATGTAAATAGTTGCTTGTTTTCGCTTGGCTTGTATTTTAGTGTTTGGGCAATACAACTTTCATGTGATATATGGCTGTTTGGGTCCTTTGTGGACCATTTGTACATGTAAAGTTCCTCTATTTTTGTTTCTTCAATTTCATTGTATTAGGCGTAAAAACCATCTGCGAACTTAAGTAACCAGTGCTGATCAGTGATCACAATGTAATTATGATCTTGTTTGCAGTCCCTTTACAGCAGGCAGATATCATAGCCTTGTTATTGAGAAAGAAAGTTTTCCAAGTGATGCTCTAGAAATTACTGCATGGACAGAAGACGGGTTGGTTATGGCTGCTCGTCACAAAGTGTATCGATATCTGCAGGTCAATTTCACTTTTCATTAGCTTCCGTTTCGTTTATGACTTCAGCTGCATACATTTTTGCACATGATCATAATAAATTCCCATGTTTTGTAGGTGGCGTGTCCTAACTCCCATATAACCTCCTGCTTTGTTTTCTTCTTTCCCGTCTTTTGCTTGAATTCACCATTGACATTCACCTCTGGATTTCTGCAGGGAGTTCAATTCCATCCGGAAAGTATTATCACAAACGAAGGCAAAACCATTGTTCACAATTTTATCAAACTGATGGAGAGAAAGGAAGCTGAACTAGCTAAATCAGAATAGTACACATTACAATATAAGTTGAACACAGTGAAGATCTTAGAGCCCAGCTAGTAAAGTTTGGAAGCTAGTGGAGCTTGGATAGGACATTCGTTTGGACCTTCGCGTGGAGCTATATCATGTCGAATATTGGGCTCTATTTGTTTTGCTTTGAACCTCAAACATTGTTTTGTTCTTGACTTCTAAGTTTATAGTGTCTGAGATGAGTTCACAACTTCACGTACGAATTTCCGTGTTAAGAACCCTAAAGTTGTCTACTTGAATGTGACATTAAAAATATACTATGAGGAGGCAAAATGCACTTCTCTGGTATTTTCAAAATTCTATTAATTATATTTTAAAATGAATTGTTAGATTACTTTTAATAAATACTCATTTAAATTAAATATGTCACATGACCAATATGGAGGGAAATCATGTAAATTGAATATTATATGGTTTAAATAAAATCTAAATAATACTATATTACTGGATCCTTCCATTTTTTTAATATAAATATAAAAATATGAATCTCCTTACCAATTATATAAATAGATGGGCACAACCATTGATTTCCACACATTACAAGTGGTAGAGCAAGAGCAAAACAAGAGCCCGAAACTTTCATCCTTTCAAGATCCGCTTTGAAAGTTCAAAGTATTATTGATTACTAAGTCATCAAGTGTATAATCCCCTTCTTATAACATATTTCAATAAAGTAGTAGGGTGTAAGTGCCCTTCAGTTAATGAATCACGCTTTCTTTAAAGATGTTTATTCAGAAATTGAAGAGAGGAATATGTTTGATCCAAGAAAAAATTTCCACACCCTTGGAAAAACGTTATCAGAAGATCAATTTTGCAAAGGAAGATCAAATTTCAAAAACCCGAAGAAATACAATCAAAGTTTTTGGAGTACTTCACAACTTCAAGCCAAAAAACCATTTTATTACTCATGATCAGAAGCCCTTGAATGAACAATTTCTCAAAGGACACACTTCCCATGAAAAGATCGAAGGCCAAATTTCAAGACGATTCAAAGTGTTCTGCGTGAAATTAATTTATTTTTCAAGTTCATCATCATCCATCCCAAGTAGTTTCAAATTCACAATTTAATTCGACATCAAGGTGAAATAAACTCCGAATCTGCATTTTTCACTACATTTTGAAGGAACAAAATTCTAGAGTGAAGACTGGAGACCTTGCAATTCAAGTTTGTCACTTTAGAAGATTAAAAAAGACATTTTATTTCAATAAAATTATTCATTGTGGCAAATTCATTTGCTACAAACCCTAGTAGTTACAGAGCACACTATATATAAATTAAATAGGGGAGACACACCATGGATGAATCTAGTGGTTGGTGGCAATGTAATGAGAGATGGAAAACACCAACGTTGGGAAATCAAATACCAAGCAATGTAACTTACATAGTATTAAAAGAGTACAAGGGCCTGGAACAAGAGCCCAGCAGTGGTTTTGTTATTTTATACTCCAATGTATGAACAAGCTGCTCATCTAAACCATCACAGAAACTCAAAACGAAGCAATGCGGGACTAACACAATTTTCATTGCCGGTATTGACAGTAGGGACTTTATGATTACAACCTCTTAATGTAACAAAAAATGGAACACCTTAAATATGAGTACAAACTGCAATTTAGCAGCGCCAGAAACAGCCATAAGTCAGCAGTAAAGATTACTTATTCCCTCTAAATTTCGGGCAATAGAAGCTCCAACTAATAAGAACCCACCAAAAATAGGAAACAGCAGAAAGAAAGTATAATTCGATTCTATTTGAAGACACTGCAAACGGTCTCGTAGCTTGGAACGTGCATCACTGAAAGTCAAGAAGAGACCACATTAAGAAATATATAGTCGAAGTGACAAAAGTATATAATGGCAGTGCAGAAGGAAACTATTCAGAAAAGTATACCATCGCCATAAGATGCCATTGTGAGTGGAGATTTTATAAGTTTAGTCGCTATTTGAGCAATATCTTGTGCGGTAATTTCTTCAATGGCCTTCAAGAAATGCTCCACGGGTTTCCTGAAGATGCAAACCAAGTTCAGAAATTTCATACTTGTAAGTTGTAACAACCCATAACTATCAAATCCAATAGGTAGCAAAACTAGTTCACTACATAGTATACATATTTGTAATGAGTTAAAGATTAAAATTTATCTAACTGGAGATATTCCTCTTACTTGAGAAAACAAATTACCCTTTGGACAGAAAAATCTAGTAGACTTGGTCGGAGAAGGTTCATACTTGTAAGTTGTAACAATTCAACTGTAACTATCAAATCCAATAGGTAGCAAAACTAGTTCCCTACATAGTATACATATTTGTAATGAGTTGGAGATTAAAATTTATCTAACAGGAGATATTCCTCTTATTTGAGAAAACAAATTACCCTTTAGACAGAAAAATCTAGTAGACTTGGTGGGAGAAGGGTGTGCAGACCAAGTTAAAGAACCCAAAAATTTCCAGGATATTAGAAACTTAAAACGCTAAAAACTAAAGGTACTGATAATTTGATGATTCCTTTAAACTTTTCCCAACATTTGATGTTTCATAAAATAATAAATACATCAAGAAATCCAATCATCCGGAAATTGTAGCCAATCATTGCCTCGATTATATCCGCGTGTACTTGATTTGGTTTTTGGAATAAACTTTTTATGATTGCTCCCAAAAAAAAAAAAAAAAAAGATCTCATAAACATAGATTAGCAATTAAAAAACTGAAAAATGCAAATCAGTGCCATTTATTTTTTTCTATGTAGAAAGGTGTAAAGATGCTAAAAAAGAAAAAAAGAAAAAAAAAAAGAACTTACTCTATGATCAGCTGATATGAGCACAATATACATTAACAAGAAATTCACAAATAATATAAACCAACACTCCCATTTCAGCCAAACTTAAATGCAGCATGTTGAGGAACTAAAAGTTGGGGACTTGGGAGCCAAATTTTACAGGTTCTGAAATCTCTGAGATAGTTTAGAGTGAAAGCATGATAAACATGCTAATCATATGCTAGCAGCCCTAATAAGAGAGAACTTTATAATCAGGCTGAACCCAGTTTTAATGGATCCAAGATTAATGTTCAAAGATCTAAAAGTAACAAGATGGAATAAAACAATTTAGTCACAATTACTAACGTACCTCTCGCCATATGTCAAAATCTGTTTACCTATGTCTTCTGATGCAACCATCTGCATTTATAATTAACAGGGTGAAACAGTAAGAAGCACATCATATCATATGACATGTTAGTGATCACCTTCAATAGGAGAGAAAATACAACCACATATATATGGTCTGTCGTAAGCATTTGGAATTAGAATCATTAAACATACTCTCGATTCAAGGTTCATCAAAATGGCAGACTTTGTCGCCAGTTTAGCACGAGCTAGCTGCTTGCCATCAACTGCAATGCCAAGAATGAAGCAGAAGTGAGAGAACTTCAGTTGGGAAGTAATATGCAAAAACAAGATGAAATTATTGTCAATTTTGGTCAGAATAGTTTTCTGGCAAACAACAGATGCAATGCATGTATCAGCAGTTTGTATAAGTAACTAAATCAGAGAAGATACTATTTGTTTAAAGCTTGTGCCAAACCTTCTTTCGGAGAGGTAACTGCAATGAGTTCTCTGGCCGCAACACCAATGGCCTCTTTTGCAAAATCAGATCCCTGCAGTGAAGTAGTTACGTCACAACTATTTTCAAAATCAAGGCAGCAACAACACCAGGCAACGAAGTGTCGATTCACCAAACATTTTTCCATATATTTTCAACATCACGATTTACTCAAAACTAGCGTGTTAGCCTCATGAATAGAACTTATTGCCTGTTAGAATCAATAGCGACCCAAATGACTGACGATCACTAAAATGATATTATCACGGTCGAAATTGATCACCTAGAAGTGAACTAATCTATGACCAAATAAGAGGCATGCATCTTCACAAACAGCACCCAACATATAATTCTATACACAAAAAAAATGAGGATCGATATGCAGATAGCATGTACTAAAATTAGCTTCTTACAGTGGTTCCTTGAATCCCGAACAATCCAGTATGATTGAAAATGCTGTTGAATGCAGAAAATGATTGAATCTGTGGATGCTCGTTCAGGACATTAAGATCTGATTGCATAAGAAAAACAAATGCATTATAAATCTGTTAGGGATGGGTGCAGGAAAGGTAATCTGTTTCTCTTTCAGGAATTTCTCAGCTTCGTAATACATGCCACTGTACATCACTAACCAAAGACTTGCTTTAAATCAAGCAAAAAAATCAGTAATACATGCCACTGTTCAATTAACACTGAACTTACATAATCTTGAGTACATCCCCTTCCCCGGACCACCAGCAGAGAATGATCCACCGCCACCCATGAGCATCTATAAAATAAAATAAATGTAAACAGTGGCACAGACAAACGCAGGAAACTAAAAAGAAAAGAAGCAAAGACATCTATTATTGCTAGCATGTCTTAATTATTGTTAGCATTTCTTAATTACACCTCTGATCCAAGTAATAAAATTCTCTCATATGAGATTCAAATACTTGAAGGGAAAATAATGCAGAAGAAATAAGATGGAAGAAATACCTGAAGAACAGTCAATGTTATTGCATCTTTCTCTTTTACCCAACCACCAGGAAGCTCAAAGGCAAGAGCAAAATGAGTTATCTACAAACGAAGAAAAACGAAAGGAATATAACTGCCAGAATCAAGTCACAATAAAACTAAATGCAGTATATAAAGCTGGGTTTTGCAATACACACCCCGGATTCACCTTGCTGGCGAAAATCGCCACCTGTATAAATGGGTTTTGGTTCTGAAGGTCGGGGAACATTTGGTAGATCAGCAAGGAGTGGTTCTGCATATTCCAACAACTTCTCATGGTCAACACCTGATGCTGCAAGGACCATTCTAGAAGCAGTGAAGTTCTCCTGAACGATACAGACATCATAAATAATCAAAACTTAGAGTAAACCTAAAAAATAAAAAAGAAGAAGAATATAAAAATATGAAATAGAAAAGAACAGTATCTATGAAAGCCTTAAAACTCACAGTGACAAACTCCTCCAAAACCGTGCTATTCAGATTGTTAAGTGACGATTGTGAAGCCAATAGAGCATGTGAATATGGACCAATAAAACCAGTCGAATGAATAGCCTCCAAAAGCAAGTGTTGTGGATTTTTGGAACATTCCTCAACCTCAGCGCTGACCTTTTTCAGCTGAAATGAGCATCACAACTAATTATAGGATGAAGAATCAAAACAGAAAGTGGTGACTCACCAAGTCATGCGATGAATAAGAGATCTACCTGTTCACTAACTTCCCAGTCTAAAAATGCAGGATTTCTAACGGTGTCAACAAGAAGCTCAACCATTTGAGGAACATAAGTCTTCAGTGCATCAAAGGAGTAACTCATATGCTCCCGGGAGCCTGATGCAGTTACATTGCCACCAATAGCCTCAACTTCTCGAACAAGACGAAAGTGGCTTCGGTTAAGCGTACTCTTGAAGGCCATTCGCTCCAAGAGATGTGTCGCTCCAAAAGACTCTGGAGTCTCATGAATTGAACCACAATCGACATACAGTCCAATTGAAGCAGATGGCGACTGGAAAAACATGGTCTTAGTATTTTCCCCAAGCTGAAAGATGAAAGCTTATGCAGAAATAAGAGTAATAAAAATCATATCATACCGCTGATGTTTCAGAGGCAATCTTCAGACCATTCTTAAGAGTGGTTATTTGGGTCTTTCCAGGCTCAACATAATCCGGCAGTGGAGGGGGGGTAGTAACACCACTTAGTGGAGTATTTAAATTGGTGAGGGACGCAGATTGCCCACCCGTCAACCAACTAAGTAGGCTTCCAGATGGTGATTTGGGTGCAGCAACACTTGTACTAGCATACCTGGCCAAGCTCATTGAACCAGTACGGCCCTGGTAGGAATCATAAGAAGTCAACTAACTGAGTCCTCATTGTATCATAACAACTTCATTCACCCCGAAACAAAATGAAAAATCACTACACACCATCGTGAATTAGGAGAGCATACCGAACACTTGGGAATGGTGGTAGTTGTTTGGTTTTTACTAACGTTAGTAATAGCAGTTCTTGCCTTAGGTTTCCATATTCCATCAGGAACAGTACCTCATGTATTACAATTTACAAAAATGTGGGGAAACCGGAAAACAAATAGGTAATTATTTGAAGCCGTAATGAATAAGCAGTGATACTCGTTTGGCAGAGTCAATTACGCAGTCCTTAAATTTCCTAGTAACAAATTCGACTCGATTCCAATCCACAAACAGTCTAGTTTAGAAAAATAAACAGCAGCTCTGACTACATAATCAATCGAGATTTACATTCTAGAGCTATAAGGTAGCTTTTGACCAAACTACCAGCTAAAAACCAAATCGCCCAACAAGTCTTAGACATTCAATCCAAATCGAAAGTAACAAAAACGCAAACAGAAACACAATAAAATCAGGATAATCGAGGCGTGTAGTGAAACTAATCAGATCCAAACGATCAACCAGAAGCACATACCGAATCAACACAGGAAAAACTAGTACCTTGAGAGCTCTGAGACGGGATGAAGCTGTTCTGTACATCGTTAATCGTGATTGATTCTCCGGTTGGTGTTGATGAGTAGAGTCTTGAGGGTTTCAGATGGTCGAGACTGCGAATGGAAGAAGAAGGAGAAGGAGAAGAGAAGAGCGGACGAAAAACAAGGATCCACCCGCACGTGAGTGTTTGCAAAATTGTGTGTTGCTTCACTTGGGCTTTACACGTGCGACTTCATGGATTGAGCTTCAGGTGTCTCATTGATGGATTCAGCCCAGCCCAAATACTAGATCATGGATCGATAAGCTGGTTTGGTAACAATTTCAAAAAATGCTGACGTACGGACGCACAACTTCCAATCGGAGTTGATTGTTTCTTTTGTTTTAATAACACTACCAAATTGGCACTCCCCAACTTTCAAATCATTAATATTGTTTAAAAAATATTAATTAATAATAATTTTATATTATAATATAATTATCAATTATAGTATAACTTTTAACAAGGTCATATGAAATATTACAATGAAAAAAAGTAATTATGATAAAAGATAAAATAGGAAAAACAAAAGTTGGTCCGCTAACTACCCTGATCCTCTTCCTTTTGATTATAATATAACGAAAAAAATTGACACGCAGTATTCGCGTGCAAATTTTCTAATTTATTATGTACTAATAATCTAAAAGTTAATGTAATTTATAATAAAATTAAACCATATTATAAATTTTAAACTCGAATTCCTTGTTCTAGGGAAAAGAAAAGACAAAAGTAATAGTAATGATTAAGTACAATAGAAATGATATTGTAAACAATTTAATCTAAATTAGTTATTCAATGTTGAGTTTTGAATGTTACATGCATGGTGGACGTGGAGTAGCACTGATCAAATTGGTGATGGAAAATAAATGGGTGAGTAGAGTAATAGTAACCGATAGAGTGAAATTGTAAATAAATTGTTTTTCATTGTAAAAGAATGGTTGAATGAGGGGTAAAAAAGTAAATGAATAAATTGGTCCGCTAACTACCCTGATGGTTTTTCTTTTTATAATAGTAATAGATTGTGTTGGTGTTAAACCGGGTTAAATACAAAATACCTCCTAAATTATTGTAAATATGCACAAAACTCCCTTGAATTAACAAATTAGTACCTAACCCCCTTCAGTTATTAAAAACTGTGCACGAAACCCTCATGAGTTATTAAATTAGTCCCTGAATTATAAAAATGGAACTTATTGTTAACACGATCTTTTAGGTTATTCCGTTCTCATGATAAACCTATAAATATGGATCTTATATTCATCAACAAGTCATCTTCACATATTCAACCCAAATTAAAGTAATATACATGGTAAACCTTCAATCTCTCTCGAGTAAAAAATATGTCTGGTTTGACGCATAACAAACCGAGTCTACCGTTCTAACCCCTCCACTATAGCATTTTTGTAGGTCCAAACCTCAAATTTCAATGATCGCAAGTACTTTCGATATACGGACTAAAACGCTCTTGACTATTTTAAGAGAAGGACTTATTATACCAATTTGAAAATCATCCTCAACATAACCTACTCATACAACATTTGTTACACCCTTAGCATTTGACAAACCTTTGATGGCATCTCCAATTATGAAAAAAATAGTCATACTGCAAATCTCCCCCTTACACTCTAACATTTAAAGGTTAAATTAGTAAATATCAAAATATCTTACAATAAATAATTTTATAGTGTAACTCTCGTAAATATATGTAGCACCAGTGGTCTAGTGGTAGAATAGTACCCTGCCACGGTACAGACCCGGGTTCGATTCCCGGCTGGTGCATTTTTCCACCTCCTTTTTTTTGTTTATTAATGAAGAAAACAATGTTGCTACAACAAGTCTAGCGCCTAAGTGATAAAAAGTCCACCTTATGTGGTGGGCTTACATATAAAACCTCCTTCAAAAAATTATTACATATAAGTTCAATTTAATTTTTGGAGTCCTAATTTCTCCAATCACAACATGATTTTCCATGAAATTTTTTTGTTTATTAATGAAGAAAACAATGTTGCTACAACAAGTCTAGCACCTAAGTGATAAAAAGTCCACCTTATGTGGTGGGCTTACATATAAAACCTCCTTCAAAAAATTATTACATATAAGTTCAATCTCATTTTTGGAGTCCTAATCTCTCCAATCACAACATGATTTTTCATGAATATCCCTAATTCCTTATCTCTTGCACAAGTGAACCACTCTAAGAAAGTCTTGCTAAAAAGATCATTCTGTTTTTTTGAACCCTAATTTCTTCATTTTTTTAGCCATAATTTCTCCCAACTACAGCATAATTTTCTATTAATGTTCCTCCTTTCTTTTTCTCCAAATCTATCATACTTATGTATATGCGAAATTCATTTGTTTTTCATTGTTTCCAGATTTTTTTCTTCTTCTCTCGCATTTTATCTCTCTCGGTCCTATTCTTTCACTCGTTCTTTCTGTTTTAAAATATGATTTTTATTATTCTCACCATGGATTCCATTGTCTCTCTCACGTTCAATGGTTTTAGCCATACTTTTGGCATAAAATTTGAGTTTAGCCTTTTTTTATCTCTCGATATCAATTGAAGTATTTTGATTTTGAGCACTTTCCTATTTTTACGTGTTTATGTTGAAACTACTATTGTTGACGGTGAAACTAATAAACAAAATGTATGCTCTTGAAACTTGCTTTTTGTAAACCTGAAATTAATTTTTGTTGTTCTGAAGCTAGCTTTTGTGAATATAAAACTAATACAAAATATCATGAAACTAGGTTTTGTGAATCTGAAACTAGCTTTTGTGAATATAAAACTAATACAAAATATCCTGAAACTATCTTTAATCATCATGAAACTAGCTCAATGAACCGAAACTATTATATTTCTTGTGCTGAAACTAGCATTGTAGTCCCGATAAACGCTTAATTAGGGTTTAGGGTTGAGGACGAGTACATGGACCGTAGCCCCCGGGAGATTTTTCAAATTCAATGATTTTTTAGATTTCACCATTCCCTTTAGGGTTTTAGAACTATGGAACTAGATTTTGAGTCCATGAAACTAGTTTGCGTGGGCATAAAACTAGGGTTTATACCCATGAAACTAGCATTAATAATCATGAAACTAGCTCAATGAACCTGAAACTAGTACTTTTCTTTTGTTGATTCTAGCATTGTAGTTTCGAGAAACGCTTAGTTAGGACGTCCTAAATCCTAAACCCTAATTATGATCGTAGCTCCCACCCGGAGAGAATTTTCAACTCCAGTGGTTTTTTAGGGTTCATCATTCCCTTTATGATTTTAGAACTATGAAACTGGGTTTGAGTCCATGAAACTAGTTTGTGTGGGCATGAAACTAGGGTTTTATACCAATGAAACTAGTGTTTATGTCCATGAAACTAACTTTAATCATTATGAAACTAGTTCAGTGAACCTAAAACTAGTACGTTCTTTTGCTGAAACTAGCATTGTAGTTTCGAGAAACGCTTAATTAGGGTTTAGGGTTAAGGACGGGTACAAGGCGGTCGCCTTGTACCCGTCTTCAACCCTAAACCCTAAATAAGACTGTAGCTTCCGGAGGGAGTTTTCAAATTCAGTGAATTTTTTAGGGTCACCATTCCTTTCAGAATTTTAGAACTATGCTAGATTTTTAGTCCATGAAACTAACTTCAATTCACGTTAAACTAATTAAACTAATAAATGTTGTGTGATGATACATTAAACTAACTTTAGTGTTTTTGAAACTAGGATTTGTGATTCGGAAATTAAATTTTGTAGACATGAAATTAGTTTTTGTGTTTTTAAAACTAGTTTTTGTGAACATAAAATTGAATTTTTGTTGTTTTGAAATTAGTTGTTTGGGTTTCGAAATTAGCTTTTGTAGACTTGAAACTAGCTTTTGTGTTTTTGAAACTAGCTTTTGTGAACATGAAATTATGTTTTTGTTGTTCTGAAACATAACAATTAGTTTCAAACGTGTCCGTACTAGTTTCAGGATTTTTGTGAAAATGAAACAAGTTTTTGTGATTCTGAAACTAATACAAAATATCATGAAACTAGATTTTGTGGTTTTGAAACTACTTTTTATGATATTGAATTAGCTTTTGTGAACTTAAAATTATTTTTTGCTGTTCTGAAACTAGCTTTTGTGAAAATGAAATTAATACAAAAGATCATGAAACTAGGTTTGTGAATCTGATACTAACTTTTTGAACATGAAACTAGGTTTTTATTGTTCTTAAACTAGGTTTTGTGAATATGAAGCTAATACAAAATATCATGAAATTAGGTTTATAGTTTTTAAACTAGTTTTTGTGTTACTGAAACTAGCTTTTTATGAACATGAAACTAGTTTTTGTTATTCTGAAACTAACTTTTGTGAATATGAAACTAATACAAAAGATCATGAAACTAGGGTTTGATGAAACTAGTTTTATTTTATGGTCATGAAACTAATATAAATGATCATGAAACTAGAATTTGTGAAATTTGAAATTAGCTTTTGCGGACATGATACTAGTTTTGGGGTTTTTAAAATTAGTTTTTGTGAACATAACGTTAGATTTTTGTTGTTTTGAAACTGCATTGTGTGTTTCTAAAACTAGTACAAATGATGTTGAAACTAGTGAAACTAACATTTATGCTCATAAAACAAACTTTTTATGAAACAAATGTTCCTAAAACTAGTATTAACATGTTTGAAATTAACTTTAGTGGTTCTGAAATTTAATTTTATTGACATTAAATTAAGTTTTGTGGTTCTGAAACTAGCTTTTGTAACGTGAAATTAGTTTTCGTGTCTATGAAACTAACTTGTTAGTTTAAGGCTTTGAGGAGTTGATTTCATATCTAAGGATTAGTTAGTCGAAATATAAGAGCATTTCAGTTTCTTTGACAAAACTCAAACTATATATATATATATTGTTTTTTATTTCCCGTATGATCAAGCTATACATGTGCAATCACCATGTATTTGAGCTGACACCTTAACCAAGCCTGGTCTAATCTAAACTTTACGGTTCACAATTCACACCATTTGCTTGAACAATCAAAGAGCACAATTACATATGATGTTTGTACATCTAAACATTCTGAAACCCGATAGCTGCATATCTAACAGCTCAATTCAGAAGCTCAGATTCTTCATCAATGGTGTTCAACCTAGTCCAAAACGATCGAATCGCCAATTTCGTCCCTCTCGAAGAGTATCTTGCCAATTTCCTCCCCGATCGAGACCTAGACACCCTACCCTTACTCGGAACAGACGAATCACTATTTGATTGATTCAACAGAAAACTCAATTGACTGAACTTTCTCTTCCATACACCTCACCGGCGAATCCTGAGCTGCACTTTTTCTCCGCCTTCTGTTGATCAGCTCTAGAGCCACACATGCCTTAACCGCCAAATCCGCCATGTCCGCCGCCGCAAGGAGGAACCGAAGCTTCGACTTCGACAACAAAAAGTAGATCTGAGACGGCTGGAGAATCTCCAGGATGTCATGTGCGGGAATAAACTCGTCGAAATTCAATCGGTCGGAGTTGTAGGGGAAGAACGATTCCGTGAAGTAGTGGCAGATCTGAGCACATCTGTCTGTGTAACCAGATTACTTTATCATATCAAGTTGAGCTAGATTTTGAGATCCACGAATAATTAGAATGAATTGAAAGATAGTTTTGTACACTTAAAGTAAATTTAGGGACAATAAATTATAATGAACTTATATGTAATAGTTATTGTTAATTGATGAAATTTTATAACTCAAGTTTATATCATATGAGTGTTAATTAGTCAAGTAAAGTACTCGTTAAACCTTGCTTGTACCCGCATTGAAAAACTTCCAATTGATAAAATATAATCTGTGTACTCAAAAAAATTTCTGAATTTTAGGGTATGATAGTTTATTCTAATTTCATAAAAAAAAGAAAGATAAAGTTATATGTATATAACATATTTCTTTTTTCATAAAAGAACACTGGTTGTTTGGCATTCATCTAAATTAGACTATTTATATTAAAATATTTTCGATCATTTATTTTGTATCTGTTACAATGAAAGTTTACCTTAATATTTTTTTGATATCTTCTGCAATATAAAATTTAATTTAAATTTTCATCCACAAAACAACCATCATCTGATTGTTACCCTTTCTCTTATTTTATTTTTAATTCCAATCACACTAAATTACTAACAATTTTAAATTAATCAAATAATTCAAAAGTAACAAACACAATACTTTACTTTACACATATCACTTTATTCATATATACCACATATATCAATATAGAAATTCTATAAATTTTAACTCTATTGCAAAATCATGGTGTATAAATAATTTTTAAATCACTCATTTAGGGGTTAATTGGCATGACATTTGAATGAGAATTTTTGGTGAAATTGTGTTTGAAATGGAATTAAAATGAGAATATTTAAAATGTATTTTACGTCAAATTACTGTTTATCAAATTAAATGTGAACATTTAAATGCCTCGCCGGTAATCCGTATAATTTCTTCAAACTCAATTTTTAAAGCTATACCAAAATGCGATAAAATGCTATCCCTGTTTCTGGATTTTGGATTCTGTACTGGAAGTAGCTATAGAGTAGGCATGTAGCACTGAATCAAAATTTAATTATCCTAGGATAGGGAGACAATTATTAATGTGATAATAATAAAGTAAAGGGTCTGATACTCTGATTTACACTTTCTAGCTCAGCTGTCGCCATTTGTTTTGATTAATCTGAATTACTACAACAAAACAATTACTTCTCTATTTTTACCTAATGAGTCATGACTTGTGAACCTCTGCATAGCATTTATTTAATTAATCATTATTCATGTGGCTAAATTACAAACCAAAAGAGGCGGGAAAAGGAAAAGCTAAAATATCACCATGGTAGGTCTCCGGCATAAATTAATTTCCCTTCGTCCATTAAATTCTTTGATATAGCTTTTTGACTAAAATATCATTTATATATGTCTCAATATAACTGACCCATTTCCTTTTCGACATAATTAGACTACCACACTACTAACTTTTCAATAATACAAACCATCACGTACATGTACTTATGTAACATAATATTTTAAAGATATGGTGTGAAAATCAAACGAAAATAATTTAACAAGACAAATGAAGCAAATTTGCCATCAAACATCCATTTATACATTACAAAATCAAACCAACTCTAGAATACAAATTCCACATTGAATCCAAGTATGCAATCAAGCTGACTTATCATTTGCTTGAATTGCATGAAACTATGGACATGTTTAGGGAGGGGGGGGGGAGAATAATTGGAAAAAATGAATTAAAGTAGAAGATTCTAGCCTTCTAGGTGATACGTACTGTCATCACAAATTCGTGTGGTGCAAGAGATAAAATTGTTGCAATATATGCACTTTTTTTAAGATCAGATGGAGTTTGAACCTAACTTCGTACTCATTTGTTATTAAGATCAATTGCGGCGTGTTGATACTTCACAAAGCTCGGCTAGAATCCGTTAAATTTTTATTTCTTTTTTTAATTAATAAACTTAAGCTCGGTTCGAACTTGAATAAATTGAGCCAATCTCAAGCTTACTTATCATTATTGAACGTGAAAAACAAATTGTTTTGTTAATGAACAGAGCCGAACTCTGGAAAAACTCCTTGACCTTAACTGCATTATTCTCAACATTTCAACGCTACACTTTTTCTTTTGCATGTTTCGTAAAATTAACATTAATTTTGGATTTAAGAAGATGAAGAGAATATTTAGTATATAGTTGGAAAATTTGGACTGCACCAATTATAAATATGCTTTTATTTTTTATTTTTTTTGTGTTGGTATTGTAAAATATATAAGAAAAAAGAATATTTATATGATAGAGTTTGATCGCTGAAGATGAAGAGTTTGACTAGTTTGATGTGAGTGAAAGCATAACATTGAGTTGTGGGTGTGTAATCATAGAGTAAATTGTTTAAGTTGGTCTTAGTCAGACTCTATAAGCCCATGCATCATCAAATTTTGATGACCCTCCAATTTATTAACCACTAATAATGAAGTTTTGTTTCAAATTAGTACGAACTCGTAGTGATGTCATAAGATTTTTTTTATAAATAATAGTTATTTTTTAATTAGCACAATCAATAAATAATAATAAACAATAAAAATTAATAGTTTATAATAATAAGATAACACCGTACGTTACAATAGAGTATTAAACAATAAGAATAAGAAATAATGAATTTTCGTACGAAAAGAAAAAAGGTAAGGAAAAAAAAAATTCGAAGACTTCGGATTCCACCACAGATGACAAACCACACGCACTGCATACAAATTATTGAAAATGATTGTTAATTACCGATTTATAATACTTTCATAGTAACTAATATAAAAATAAAAAACTAAGACGTGAATTAAAAAGTTATATACCTTAGAGATTTCTAAAAATCTCCTTATAAACAACATTGGTAGTCATGTCGGTTGGGTTTCCTTCATCATCCAATGCTAAGACCTTCAGTCCCTTCCTGCTAGTCACACGGGAAAATGCTATATATAACTGAACACTGGCTTCGGAAGGTAGAGTCCAACGTGCGAAAATGATTGTCCTTGACTCTTATTGACTGTCACTGCATAACATACTGATATAGGAAACTACCTCATTAAGTTATTTGATATAGTTAACTTTTTGTTTCATTTTTTAATTAATAAACTTAAGCTCGGTTCGAACTTGAATAAGATGAGCCAATCTCAAGCCTACTTATCCTTATTGAATGTGGAAAACAATTTGTTTTGTTAATGAATGGAGCCTGGAAAAACTGCTTGACCTTAACTACATTATTCTCAAGATTTCAACGTTACGGTTTTTCTCTTGCATGTGTCGTAAAATTAACATTAATTTTGGATTTAAGAGGATGAAGAGAATATTTGGTATATAGTTGGAAAAACTGAATTGCACTAATTATATATATCTTTATTTTTATTTTTATGTTGGTAGCGTAAAATATATGAGAAGAAAATAATATTTATATGATAGAGTTTGAGCATTCAATTATGAGGAGGTTGACTAGTTTGATGTGAGTGAAAGGATAATATTGAGGTGTGGGTGTGTGATAATAAAGTAAATTGTTTAAGTTGGTCTTAGTTGGACTCTATAAGCCCATGCATCATCGAAATATGATGAGCTTCCAACTTATTAACCACTAATAATGAAGTTTTGTTCCAAATGAGATATGTCCTGATTTTACCATTGTGGTTGAGAAATTAGCTAGAGTAACATTGAAGATTTTGAATGAAAAAAAATGTTATAAGTCCAAATTCAACCACCTGACTATATTTAAACTCTCTTATCTTCAAATTAAAATCATTTCAGTTTAATTTAGTTAAATTTAATTTAACTCAGCTTAATTCAGTTTAGTTATAATTTATACTTACATTTCAGTTCAATTAAATTCAGTTAATTTTGGTAAATTTCAATCTTATTAGTATAAAATTCAACATTATGTCAAACAGGCAATGTATTTTTGTGGATTTTACAAAGTCACTGTATCAATTGCATCACAACCCCAAGACAAAGCAATTTTACAAAGTATTTTAACTACAACTATTTGGTGTGGACTATAGGTTCTACCCAAACATCATATATAAATATCCGAACCTGGTCGTTATCTTTGCCCAGTATACTAAGCTACTTTTTCTTCACATTACTTTTCGATATTGAAACTAAAATGATTTTAAATTACACTATGTGATTATGACTAGCAAAAATAGAACTTTTTTAACGTTTATTGCTCATCTGGTTATTTATCTAATAGTAGTAGTGACAACCTTGAAAGTTGAAAGTTGTAAAAATATAAAACTAAGACATTTTGTGTGCCTACCCCAATTTAGAATCAGAGAAATACCCAATTTGACCACATTTTAACTAGAATTGTACAATATAATTATTACATTTTGTTTGGTTCCATTGTTTTGTTTACATTTTCCAGGGGTATTCATTATGCGGATGTTGTGCGAGCAATTCGATGGACACCATCAAACCCCTTTCAATTGACTACTCTCTCATCCACAATTTTTGCATCCATAAGATTAGAACTCGAGGGATCCGATCGAACACTAACACACCCTCTTTGATGGGTGACACTTTTGACATCTGTAGTCATTACATACACAAAGAAATTCAAGCATATATAAGTCCAATGCCACTAAAATCAACATGAACATCGATATTTAATTGTATGTTAAACATCCCATATTGATTGAGCGTATATTGGACACTCTCTATAATATATAGATAACTCTCTCTTCTCTTTAAGGTCTTTTAAGAGGTAGATGAACCAATTTTAACATGGTATCAGAGTCTATGAATTGCTCAAGTGATATTGATTTTTGGACTGCTCTGGTCCTCTCTTTCTGCTCAGGGCTTGACCTCTTGGTTGCCATGTGTTGAGCTCGGGTCTACCAGTTCATATGTGTGGTTGCCTCTTTAACATCCCAAATCATTTAAGAGTATCATGAGCATTATTTATAAAATATGGACAATTATCTCCCTTTACAAGGTCTTAATGAGTAGATAAACCAATTTTAATACCATATACATAAACATAAAGTTATATCGAGATAAACATGCAACCTTTTCCATGAACAATCCTCTTTTAGAAGAGAGCGAGTATGAAAATGAAATAAAGAAGACATAAACACAGTTTTATACAGTTTGACCTAAATGGTCAAAATGTTGTGAATGGCACCACCATTGAGTTTTACGCAAAGCTAGAGAAAAAATACAAAAGCAAAGGGCGGAGAAATCAAAAGAAAGCGAAGCATAATTACAGAGATAGATACACATGGCACACACAAGCCTTGAATTTAATACTAAGATATTGTTTTTGAAAATTGAAACCGGGAAACAAGAAGATAAAAGATGAGATGATAATGCTTTAACAACCAAAGAAGAAAAGAAGAAAAAGAAAAGCCATTTTCCTTGAGCTGCAATTTTCCCCATCCCCTTTATTTACAGTAGCTGTACTAGTATGCTGGTAATATTGAGTAAGTGAGTGTTACATACATACACACAACACTTTACTCCTTTTCTCAGCATATGATATGATATGATATCCCATTCCCATCCTTCCCATTCAATGCTTTACCGAACCCAACACCATCTTCCCTTCACATTCAAACCTCCTCATTCATCTCCTTCCTTATCTCCTCATCTCCTTTCAACCACTATTTACCCACAGGTACGCTACCTAACTAACCAACTTACCTTTACCCGACTCTTATTTCACTACTCTAATTCTTTCTTTCTTTCTTTCTTGCTTCTGTTTATGATTAATTCCAACAATTTGCATGTGGGTTTTTTCGATTTTCAGGGAATGGAGCTGCCTCCAGAGCCTAAAATTGAAGATTTGACGACTGAGGAGATGTTCGTTGACGAATTGCTCGATTTCTCAAGTGGTTTTTCCGAACCGGAAAATGAGCCGGAGGAAAAAGTTGACTCTTCCTCTGTTTCTCTTGTCACTCAAGAGCAAACACTGATTGAGAAACAGAGTCTCTCCGGAAAAGACGCTTTTGACCCTTTGCCTGGACCCGAATTAGCCCTTCCGGTAATTAATTAATTCATTTTATCTTTTTTTTAGCTCAGTTGGTAGAGCGGATAATATGTATTAATTAATTAATTGATCGATTTGTGAAAAGATTGGGGAATAAATGAATAATATTTGTTGGAAATTGGAATTTGGGATAATGCAGGAGGAAGGTTTGGAGAGTTTAGAATGGCTGTCACATTTTGTGGAGGATTCATTTTCGGAATACTCACTTACCGGAAAGCTACCACCTGAACCGGTTGAAAAGCGACCTGAACCGGCGGGTTGTTTACATAACAGCTCCCGGTTCGCTAAGAAGGCGCGGACTAAGCGCGCTCGAACCGGTATCCGTGTATGGCCGGTTCTGTCGTCGGATTATGGCTCCTCGTCTCCTTCGTCGTCGACGTCTTCCACGACGACGACGTCGTTTCCTCCACCGAACTACTGGGCTCATTCGGAGGCGCTTTTCCTTCCGGTTTCGATGGTCGCGAAAAGGAAAGCGGCGGCGGAAGGTGGTGGAGGTGCGGCGGCGCAGCCGCGGAGGTGCACGCATTGCGGTGTGACTAAGACGCCGCAGTGGCGGGCGGGACCACATGGGTCGAAAACTCTTTGTAATGCTTGTGGTGTCCGGTTCAAGTCCGGTCGGCTTTTGCCCGAGTATCGGCCAGCATGCAGCCCGACTTTCTCGAGCGAGTTGCATTCGAATAATCATAGGAAAGTTTTGGAGATGCGGCGACAGAAGGAGACGGAAGTTCCGGTTTCCGGTCCGGTTCAGGTGTAGGACTTAAGTTTCAGAAGAATGTAGGAAGAAAAGACCGGGGTGATTGTAGACCGGTTCACGGTTTGAAAGGCCCACCGGTTTGTTCAATGTAAATTTGTTTTCACAAGGACCCCATGATTTGGTGCGGTAGGTTAACTAGGCACTGAGACTGATTAGGAGAGACATTAATGTTTTATGTATTTTGAATTTTAAGACTTGGTAGTTTTCTATTTTTGTGTTCCTTAAATGTGCATTCATATGTGATAATTAGGTGCCAACTTTGGTAGATACATGTGCATCTAGAGAAACTACTAATATGCATTACACGGGAGTAATCGATTTCTTAGTGAATCGAGATTAATACTTTCATGTAGCGATAAAACGTTAGTTTTGTGGGACCGCTGAAACCCGGGAGATAAGGTGAGTGAAGTAATATTAGGTAGCAAATATATCACAAGAGAGAGGTGGTCACATGGGTTGGATGAAATGGTTATGGAATGAGTCTAAACTTGAACTAAAGCATGTTGCATTTTTCGCCATTCATGGCGTTACCTTTACATTTTCTTTCTATGTGGTCACAACTATGCTCTTTCATACCATGCTTCATTTGCGCTTTTGTATACTTAACATGTTGTTCTTCTCTCGTTGTGCATATCTTTTGTTTTTATCACGATATGGTCATGATTCCCACGACCCGCATTCTAGATGCTCCTTTTGGTGTTAATTTCAAAAATTAAACCGAATATAATTATGGGGGGAACAATGGGTTTAAAATTGAAATGAGGCAAGAATTTGACTTTTTTGAAAAATGAAATGTGAAAGTACACTGGCGTGGAATTTCTCGTGAATTTAAAAGAGAATCACAAGACTTGGTGTAATTAAATAGTAAGATGAGTTTTTTGAAATGAATGGACCACAGATGGTGGGGTGGGTCTACATGCATTTTTCGAAATCTTTAGGGGATGAGTTGAGTAATTTCTAAGACTTTGTTTGTCCAATATAATAAAGGAAAGATGCATTTTACAAGTCGGAGAACTGGGAGACAACATCATATTCGAGAATTCATTGATGTTTCTTGCCAATTAAAGACAACGTATTGCATTTTCAGCTGTAAATTAGACCCCTTTAAGATGCTACAAAGTATATGAGGTAAACAGCTTCATCATGTTCTATCATCTATAATATAATGATGGAATTGTGAACTAAAATTTAATATTAAACACTGCACTATTGTATATGATGAACAGTTTAGTTTAAATGTGTTTCTCACTTAAATCAGTCTCACATTTCATTTGGAAGAACACCCATGAACATTTTCCCTTCTTTCTCTGCTGTTTTATTCCATTCGTCCCATTTAACTGATATTATTCGGACATTCTTTCAAGTTCGTCAACAACAATTAGGAACATGCACCTGGTTGTAGGTCATACCATCGCATTTAAGAAAATAAACGCCCAATAATATCTCAAATCAATATTGTAAACGAGGAGTATGATTGTTTTAAGGAGATAATGCAAATACGTTTTTGTTTTAGGAAAATTGTGTAAAAATAGTTCGATTTGTCATTTTCGGTTATTTATTTGTTTTAGGCATATCTATTTGGTCTTTTCAGTCTCAATCTAATAATCAATATATCATGGTTGAGTTGAATAAGTAATTAAATAGCTAATTATATCTGATAAAGCACCTGTGAATGAATAGAAATCGATCTCGAGGGGAATCTGCATGTGTAGAACTACAGTCATTTAGGACATGGTAAAAGATTTCTTCATGTGTATGGTAATTTATACTGTACCATTTGCAGAGTAACACATGAACATTGCGCATTAAATCTAAGAAGCAAATCACTTTAAAATCGTAATCCTTCAATTGTTATTTAAATCAAGATCATAGATTAACTTTCATTTTCATATTATTGATACTGTGTTCGGACTATAATACTGAATTCAGAATCCTCAATTTCTTGAATTCATATTCGGGTGAACATACCGCACGACTCTAACTCACCTTGATATGGACTTCGATCAGGGTGTTCGGAGTTCGGACAATGGGACCCTTAGGACAATGTACTATATAGATGATGGGATATATGCAGTACTAGGCTTTGGTTCTGCATTCTGCAAGAGAGAGAGAATGAGAATCGAATGGAAACGATCCATCATGGTTTTAACTTTCGATGTTTCCCATAACATAACACCATAAAGTTTTGTCCTTCTCAATCTCAATCGACTTTATCGCTTTACTGTACTCTGTTTCGTCAGTATAATAGCATCAGAAGAAGCAGAACACATCATATAAAACCTGAAAGAAAATAAGTAGAAGAAAGAGGGGGCCTGGACAGTACAGTGTTTGTATTGTAATTTTGTACACTTGATTATTACATAATGTACTGCTGGCCCATCGATCATTAGCCCATCCCATGCCTTGCACACAAACAAATCATACTCATGGACCATTTCAAGAATTCAAGGGCTTGTTTAAATAACGAACAAAATCAGGTTAAAATAGGTGTTTTCAACCAAATTGACGCTTTCCAAACACTTCAAAACTAAAACATTGGTCTAAAACTCTGAACGTAACGCTTTCGTCGAAGTTTTGGAGATACAAATTACAAAATACTACTACTAGTTGTTTCATATCACGTATGTGAAAGAGATCGAATTCACAAGATAGAAAGAGATCCGAAAACCAAACCAAGTATTCATGCTAGACTAAGTACGGGTCCTCTTAGTCCTTTCTCTGAATTAGACCTCAGTCCTCACTTGTTTCATTTCAAATAAACCAGATTGTGTCATCAATCATAACTCATTGGCAAATCTAAGTTATATGCAATTTGTATCCGAACAAGTCAAGTGCTAGAAACAAGTTAATGTTGTGGCATGCCTCACCTTTTCCAATGGGTAAACCCCGGCCGGCTGTATGTTTTATCCGGGTATGAGACCATCTCCCGCAGATTGTTGGTGATGATGGCCTTATCCGGGCACGGGGATGGACCATCTCCATTGGAGATGGTCTAAGCTAGAATGCTTGTCGACTGATAATGTTCACAAATCAAGTAGTTAAGTATGGAGGTTCAATAAGCTCCATCATCCGGCAATCATGAGAATTAAAAGGAACGATACTCTACTGACGATCAGCGACGATATGTATCATTTTCATTAATGAAAACAAGCTTACTAATGTAAGAATCTTAACCAGTTCATAATCCACACACGATAGGTTTATATGGTACATTGGCACTCCTGTTTTTATCTATTGATTGTACTTATGTGGCCACTATTAATGGTACTGAACCATACTACTGATAGTAGCATTAGCACTCAAAAAAAGAAAGAAGAAATTGGCCTAAAAAATTGGCGTAACAGGGCATGCACAATCGGCCCAAAATATGTCATGAGCCACCATGTCCACAGTCCATGGTTTAAGGCCCTTTAAGTTAATTTACCCCAAACAATTGGTTATATCCTTTCATCAGTTTCATGTACAATAATAAACATTTAATATGTAAAAATCAGGCTCTTTTTCCTATTTCTACCCAAATTAAAAAAAAAAAAACGTGAAAATACCCCTTGGCAAAGTCAAGGCAGCATCTAATCATTATCACCCCACTAAAACAACAACAAAGTTATCGTATAATTGTGGGTTTTCAAGGATAAATGACAAAAGAATAATTGCCAAATTGGTGTTGTTCATTAATCAACTTTTGGAAAAACGTTACTACTTTCCAAGAAAAAGAATCGATTTGAGAGTGTAATTTAAAATGGTTACATACGCTTTGCAGTGGGCTGTTACCATCAAATTAATTCACCACTCATGGATATATTATCCGCAATTACAATGGCAATTTTATGATGACTAAATCCATTGGACCATTGTGCTGTGGTGAGTAAAGTTGTTAATAATAACCATGGATATACATTGCATTAATGTACTAATCGATTACAACATCTTGTGAGGTCACTATTACCGTATCATCAAGTAAGATAGTGGCCATTGCTTTTTACAAAATTATGTATCGATCACGGCTATATAAGATAATCCTTCCATTTTCTCGAAAGCGAACTCATCTTATCAACATGTAACTCCTATAATTTACTTGGCAACAGGGGCTGAAAAGAGAGAAAATACCTGTGGAAAATATCAGGGAAAGAAAATACTATAAAAATCGACTTGTATTTATAAAATTTTCAGTATAAGTTATTGGAAATTCCATAATAAGAAAATAAATTCAGGGATCAAAAGTTGTAATTCAACAAAAGCTAATTGCAAAGTATTTGAAAGTTTGAGGACTAGAAATGAAGGCGCCGAAGAATCTGTTACTCAATTGAATGTGTCAAGATTGAACAAGGACAAGGATGAAAAACGTAATACAGCTTATCGCCTTTTGGACCAATCAGAAGAGAAAGTGCAAGACGAATTATCAACTCTTTGCCACAATATAAACTCGTTGTCTTCATCCTGCAGAAAGAAGCCAAAACTCACTGCAGAATAAGGCCAAGTGCTACAACTCATTTTCAGGGAAGATTAAGGTGTTCAACGGTGAAGATTGAAGCAATTACAAGCGTGCTATGAGATACACTGCTACTGTAATTAATTCAGTTTGTTTAGTTTGAATTTTTCAGCATCTTTTCTAGGTTTAAATTCATGCACAAGTGTAGTAGCTAGTAGTATAAATAGAACCTCATAGCAAGCTTGTAAATATATTGCAAGAATCTTTAACTCTCTGATTATTAATCTAAAACCCTTTCCTCTTGAGTGTTTCTTGTTTTTAGCATGGCACCAGAGCCAAGGCTCTATTGATATTTGAGTTTCTTGTTCTTACTTTTCTTAGTTCACTTTTTTAATCTCAATCTTTTCTGCTTTTTTTCCCTCTCTCTCAGCTATGGCTAACACTGACACTACTCCACCTCCAATTTCCACCACCATTACTACTCATGTCACTCCTGAACATGTGAATCCCTTTAGCCCACTTTACCTTCACCACTCTGAAATTGATGTGTCTGGTGCTATCACCCCTGTTTTTAACAAAAGTAACTATCATACTTGGTCTAGAGCATTTTTAATGTCTCTTAACATTCACAACAAGGTTGGTTTCATTGATGGTATTTTGTCTATTTCATCAAATGACAATGAAGACAAAGTTAAGGCTTGATCTAGATGCAACATTATTGTCATGTCATGGATGTTGCATTCAGTCTCTCCACAAATTAAAAGCGCATAGCTTTATGTGAAAACTGCAACTGAGGGTTGGCATAACTGAAAATCAGGTATTCTCAACCTAATGAGTTGCGTATTTATCAATTGCAGCAAGATATCAGCAAAGTTACTCAAGGTAGCAACTCCCAAGATCTCTGGCTTGTGGGACGAGTTAGGTGACTACATGCCCATTCCATCTTGTGTTTGTAAGAACTGTATTTGTTCCACCTCTGATGTGTTTCAGAAGGTGCAAGACAATGATAAAATTTTCAAATTCTTAATAGGATTGAATGATGGTTTTGAAATGGTTAGAGGGCAAATCATACGGATGGAACCAAAGCCTTCACTTGATAAAGCTTACTCTGTTATTTTGCAAGAAGAATTTCAAAAAATGTCCACGGATGTTCTTTCTCCTGTGATTGAGAATGCAACAATGAATGTTGGTTTCAAAAGAAAGGACAAGAAATCTCTCTATTGTCCTAACTATCCCAATCTCACTAACCACACTGCTGATTATTATTTTAAAGTGAATGGTTTCCCTCAAAACAACTCCAGAAAAATGAATGAAGGAGGAAGAGAGAGGTGGCAGGTTCAATCAAGGAGGTATGTCTAATCAGTACCATGCCAACAATACCAACATTGGTAGTCCTGGCACTGTGAATCTCACTAATAATTAACCAGCTCCACCACCTCATGAATTTTGCTTAGGGAAGTGGAACTCAAGATGTTAACTCTGGCCATCATGCTACTCCCATGGATACTACTCCATCTGCCAGTGCACTACTAGGCACTTTCAACTCCAGAGCTAAACTATGCATGTATTAATAGTGTCATAAATTCTACTACTGTTAATTCCATTTCAGTTAATACCAGTTCTGGTTGGTTTGTTGATTCTAGAGCTTCATATCACATTATTTGTGATGTAAAATTATTTACTCATAATGTTAAAAAGGTTATTGCATTTGTTCAGTTGCCTAACCTCACTAAAATACCTATTTCTCACTCAGGTGACATTAAAATAGCAGACAACTGCTACTTGAGAAATGTTCTTTGTGTTCTCAGTTTTAAACTAAACTTAATGTCAATAAATAAAGTCTGCAATGATAACCCTATTGGTTTTCTATTTCTCAAGAATTCTTGTCACATTTTGCAAACAAGTTGTTCATTGACTACATCAGTTACAAAGATTGGACTGATTGAAGGGAAGAAACGGTTGTATTTGCTTAAGCATGCTTTCAGTTTACCTAAAACACTAGTCATCACCAGTCAAGATGACCAAGATCTTGCAGCAACAACTAAAGATCATCTATGGCATTTTAGACTAAGACAATTAAGTTTCAGTAGACTTTCTATTATCCAGGTTTCTAATCCTGAAGTGCATTATAAGAAATTCTCCTATTGTGATGTCTGTATGCAGGCAAAACAAAAGATATTTCCTTTTCCAGTGAGCTATAAAATTCTAGTAGTATTTTAGAGTTGTTACATTGTGATTTATGGGGTCCTTATGTAATTGCTACACTCAATGCTCATCATTACTTTCTTACAAATGTAGATGATTTCAGTAGATTCACATGGATATTCATGGTCAGACTAAAATAAGAAACAAAAACAACTCTCTTTAATTTTATACAACTAATACAAAATCAAATGCAGACAAGAGTAAAAATTATCAGGTCTGATGATGGACTTGAATTTCACATGCCTGATGTCTTTAATAAATTTTCAGCTATGTCCAGAGAGCTTGAAGGAAAGACACTACTTAATATACTTGTTCAGTATATGGTAGGCTCTCCTTAACTGACCCAAGTTTGTGAGATTTGTTCAAGAGAATGAATCTCAGATAGTTATCAAATAATTCAACTCTTTCACAAATTACACTGCTTGTTGAAGGATCAGGACACTTAGAACTACTAGTGAATTCTTGAGCTTGTTAGTCGTAATATATAGCTTGGAGAATTGTAGTAAGAATGCTTGAGAGAATACGTACTTGCTTGATAGTTGATATGATCTGAATGTGAATCACTACGATTATGAGTTGATACTTCTTCAGTACCAGTGATATTTGTACACTAGAAGTGCGGTAAATATCAAGCACTTGTTCAGTGTGAGAGATTTCTGAAATATGACTTTCAGAAAGGTTATTCCCATAAAGATCTCTACGATGAATATTCTCAGTTTCCATTTCTGGAATCCTCACAAGAAATTCTTCATCATGTCTAAGAGTCATCTGGTTATTACTAGGCACATCATGCTTTTCTTCGTCAGACTCATCCTCAATAGCTATGACATGTTTCTCCTTTTTTAGGGTTCTTCTTTAGAATCCTTAATCAAGAGTTATTTGAATCTATCAGAGAGTTCTTCATCAAGGGGTATTTTCTTGCTTCCTTCATAAAATACCACATGAACTGATTCTTTAATCAAGGGGTATATATTTTGTGCCTTCATTTTTGTAATTTTATTGAAGCAACTAATTGAGAGATGAAATGTAAAGATAGTTTGAAAAATTAGTTTTATGGATAGAAGAAAATATATGTATTCCAATTAATACTAATAAAATTTATCATTTTTTATCCTTGTAGTATGAAATTTCACATTCGCAAGATACTAATACAGTATGTCATTGTTATATCTATCATAAATGAAACTTATTGTTATATTTATCAAACAAGTGAAGAAAGTGCGTTTGGTTTTGTAAAGTAAAGTGTCGTCATTGGTTAATTTGTAACTCAGATTGTAATTCATGTTTTTCGGAACACTTTTATGTTCTTTTTGTAGGAATAAATTTTAAAAAATTTAAAATAAATAAATTATAACTAAATAAAAAATTTTGGTGGCGAAGAAAAGTTTTCTAAAAGGTTTTGGTGTGATTTAAAAATAAGTTAACGGTAAGTTAACGGCCATCCAACCTTTGTGTAAGGTCAAATTTTTTTGAAAGTTATTGATGTTGATTGCAAAAAAAAATAAAAATGAATATGGTGTAAATTCAAAAAGTCGAAAAAAGTTTTAGTGAAAAATAAAATTTTCTCTAATAAATATATTGTATTGAGATATTTTTATATATGTTGCTCTGATATTAATTTCGATGATTCATCATAATTCGAGTTTGGTTGCGAGCTAGTGAGCAAGTAACGAAAATCATGGTGAAAAGTTGCATTGCTCGTGATCAAGCATAGTAAATACCTACTATAAATGTACACTATACTTACAGGTGCGCCCTACTTACATATTTACAATAATATAAACAGTAGTATATAATAACTTTTAGTGATATAATTATTTAGGGACCGATTAGAGTAGCATCTAAATACCCGTTTGAATGTTACTTGGAAATTTTATATTTTTTATGACATTTAAATGCCGAAGATCGAAATGGCTCTACAGTAGCAACATTTTTCTCCACCTATATAACAAACCTATAATACCCTATCCAATTACAATTCTATACCAAACACAATTTTAACAATCCCACTACAATTCCGATCACTATTCAAGAATTTAAATTGGAGCATTTAAGTCGTATGCCAATTAACCCTCAATTTCTCAAAAAAAAAAAATCTTTTAGTCTTTTAGTGTGTTCACATATAATATGAAAAATGAAGTTATATTGAGCATTTCATTTTTTTATAGCATGTAGTATTAGGAAGTTGAATAATTTTTAAAAATAATTGTTATTAAATTCTTTCTACTAGTCGGCTCGTGATAGAATCATGAGCAATCTCATTGCTCGCAATAATCAATACAACATTTCAACTTCCTAGTTCAAAGCTCAATCAAAATTGAGTTATGATAAGTTTTAAGAATCGACTCGAATTGACATGTAATTCTTAGTTAAATTAAAATAATTTTAACAATTTACTAGTTCTGATTTTAGACACAAACAAAATGTGAGACTCTGAATTCACATAAGTATCTATTGGAACATAGAGAAGAAGATTAAATGTTATGATCACGATCATGATCCCATTCGTATTTTAGTTTTTGTTTGTTCTTTTTGTTTAGAATATGTAAGGACACTATCAGTGAAGTGTGAAACTCAATTTATATGAAATCATGTGGATGTAAACAGAAAGAACATGTTTTGGAATTTTCTAATGTTTGTATCGATGAGTCTAATTTTTACAAGAATCCTAACCTCTAATACTTATACTACTCAATCTGCCTACAAAGGAAATATATAATTGATTGATGTGGACGAGAAGATTGTCCTCAGTCATAAAATAGAAACCCTAAATCAACTGGCTAGAAAATAGCATCAAGAAACACCGATGTGATCAATCACCATTGAACCCTTCAAGGCTAGAATATTCCGGATCCAGGGCGGGTGGTCTACTTGCACACCCACATCCGTGTTTTGAATATTCTCCCTCCCACTCATCGAATTGTTGGCTTTTACAGTTAATTACGACTTGCAATTCTATTTTCTTCATCCAAAAAATTATTAATTTCAATTCCTTTTTTAATTGTTTCTACCCTACATATAAATTAAATTCATATCAGAGAGCATAACCTATGTCACTTATCATTTCTATAAGTCCGTGATGCTTCTTTTGTTATACACTTCGAATCTAAATATTTACGGATTCGATTCTCAAAATGAATGATTATTCTAATAATTTGTATAGAAAATGATAAAATTGATGCTCGATGTTTATTGATGATAAATTCATTGAAGTCCAAGTATTATAGAGCTCTAACGTTATATTTAAAAGAAGCTGCAAAATCCCATACATCACACATATGCATAATTAGCAGTTTAATTAAGTGATTACTCTAATCACAAGTGGCTCATATGAGACATGATGTATGAAAAGAGTCCTAAGAGGTGAGATGAAACTTTCGATGGTTCAGAGGTCTTATACGAAGAAGGATATCAGTAAGGTTTCGTGTCTAAATCTGTCACCTTAGCTTGTTATCTGCTATTCTACTTTAATCCTTCCTTTAATTTATCACCAATAGATAGATTAAAGTGTGTCAACTAAATTCCTTTAAATACTCCAAATAAATGTACTAGCTACTTTTCAACCCTTCTCATGACCAGCAAGTTTCGAACACCAAACAAACACAAGGAATTTCAAGACGTTCCGTTTCTTAATTTGAATTATAGCCCGTTAATTACAATGTACGCATGGATACCACGACATCCTTCTGTGATCAATTAACTTGTTAATATCTTAGATAGGACTTTAAAAAATTGTCATAGGAATACCCTTTACAAGAGAAATGGAATAATTTGATGGGACGTATTCCCCCATATAAAATAGAACACGAGGTAATTGGTAATTAAAAGCGTTATCGAGAAAATTTTGATCACGCATTTAAAAAAATAGAGAATGGAAATTAATTACAAGAATATAGGTCTTGAGATTACTCACTTTCACGGTGGTTGACACATTTATTCAACGGTGAATTTATTCATCAATTATCAACTAAGTATTATAGCTAGACTTCCTGGTTTAAATACCAGTTACTCTTCTTAGGATTTATTCTGGCCAGGGACCTGTTCTCCTAATCTACGGGTCTTGGGCCTTCATTTCTATCTAGGGTCATAGATCAAATTAACTGAATTAAAAGAGGTAATTGAAGTAAATAAATAAGAGAAAATATTTAGGTTATTAGTGCCTTCGGTTCGCACTAGTACTCACTAGAGCGGGTTCATGATACGTATCAAATTCGTTAGAAAACGACTTCCATCATCATATTATTAAACATATATTATTAATTATAAGTAAAATGCCTATTATAGCGTTAATAAATATTTCTTTATCGCTGTGGAATGGAGTTGGAACGGAAAGGTGGAGTGCATAGTTCAATTCCTAGTGGAGGCATAAGTGATTTACGAGTAAAAAGATATACGTAGTAGTTGTAATATTTGTCATTTAAAAAAAATCTTCATCATCTAAATATCAGTGTTTCAAAGTGAACACTATAAATTATTCGTACATTATGCTTATATATGTTTTTAATTTTAATAGTAGTCCGTCTTTATTGAATTTAATAAGTGAGATCATTATTTTACTATGTGTAATTTTTAGAATAAAAATTATAATTAATATTAAGAAAATTCAATTTTAATGTGTAGCAAACACTCAGTATAATCTATAGGGCAGTGATCCCGTCATTTTCAAGTTTAAGTTGGTAAACCATCATTAATCAAATTGGTTCTGATTGTCACCTAATGATCATCCTCTTACACGTGTTGGATTATATGCATTTTATATTATTTATGTATACACTCCATATGAACTAGGTCGGAAATATTGTCAAGAACGCGATAATGTTATTTGTTGGTTCGCTAATCACTCGATTTAAATATGTATTAGAAGTAGTAATTATGAAGTGAGATGACGTTTTGTGACCTCTTACCGGAAAATGTCGGGATGCCATTTGGTGTATTAGAAGTAGTAATTAAGGGCACGTTCATCTCGAATGCCGTAATTAAAATGCCATTTACTATGGTGCATGTCAAGACTTACGAATCGCTGGCCAACTCATAAATGATTGGAAAACCAAGGACTGTTTTGCAAATACACTTGCAGACTGTTTTAAGTCGTTGGTTGGTTAACAGCGCTTTCTGATCTCAGTCGTTTGATCGATTCCGTTATCATTCAAGAGCTCCTAGCCTCTTACAGTCCTATTGTTCGTGATTATCTCTATGTTTTCTTCTCGTAATTTATAGTCCCAATTTGTACGTAAACGCTTTAAAAAGAAATTATTTAGGAATAAATTATGTAGAAAAGAGGAATTGAAACGTGTATATTGATTGAAACCTGTTTACAAGTCCTAACTATTATCCAGATTACAAGAGAGAAAGGTCTTTGAAGAAAGAATGAATGGATCTAATTAATGATACAAGACTAATGATATTTATAGATTAAATAATTAGAATAAGTAAATGTGTTTAATAAGCACGATTTTATCTATATACTCAAGACCCCCACAAGATGAGTGTGGACATTGTCGATGCGCATCTTGGACAGGAAATGAGAAAACAATTTCGTAGGCAAAGGCTTTGTGAATATGTCAGCTACGTTTTCTTTGCTCGGAATATAGACATGTCAGAATCATACAGAATCATGTCAGAAGTAGGCGGAATCGCCAAAGAACCATCAATCAGACGGAGCTTGTTCTTCACGCGCAAGAATCGCTCCTTGCTCCAAGGCACGTAATTGTCTCCATTGAAGGTCACAGAGATAATCCGGACTCCAAGATTATCCGATGCATATTAGTAGAAAGGAGAAGCCTGATTCTCGACTGGATTCAAGTTGATTTCGGTGGTTTTCGGTGAATTGGTAGCCATGTAAATCGATCGAAGAAACCGTCAATCGGATCAAAGCAAGCCAAAAAGTAACCGCCAATTGGAATATTATATAATGATGTTGGAAATTCATAGTCACACTGAATATTCATGGGCTCACGTAATAGTCTACAAATTACGGAAGTCAAGCTAAACCGCAATAAGGATCGATTGGATGATAATGATGAACCAATTAGTTCGATTGTGGAGCTTTAACTGATGCACGTACTTCGGACGTTGATGCTGGTCCGCACTGGGCGTGTTGTTTCATTTAGGATCATAAATTTGAGATAAAATTTTGTCTCGTTTTAGTATTACATCAGAGGATTACTTTTCGTCCTCTTTGTGATAATGAAGACGTAGAGTTATTTGATTTTTTTCCGTTTTTTAGTCTACAGTACTCTACGGACTTTATATAAGATAATGGATTATATAATGAAGGTCTTTTTGTTTTGTATGATAGAGCGCCTAATTTCCTATTCATTTGGGTCCATAAAAATGAAGTAATCATCAATAGTAAATGATTTTGCACTATGAAAACCATCACCAACCAACGGAGAAGTGTAGCGAAAGATATGAATTATCTATACAATAATAAATATCACATTTTATTAATGTAATTTTCATGAGTATGTTAAAATCTAATTAAAATTATATGATAGTTTATAATATTTCAAAAAATTAGGTACTTTTAAGAATCAACCTAACAAATCAATTTTTTACCCTTCAAATTATATTCGGACTGTTTGGGTATATTTTCCATCCTTCAGACTATACCTTAATTTTAAATTAAAAATTGTACAATTTACTTTTTTCACGTATATTTTATATTTGTAACTTTAATTTAAATAATTTAAATTTTAAATTTTACAAGTAATGATTGTTTCAAATATTATTATTACATTGATATATGTTGAACTGAAATAAATAGAAAAGGAAATAATAAATTAAAATGAAATATAAAAACAAAATAAATGAACAAGAAATAAATGAAAGAAGAGAAGCAAGAAAGAATTGAAAAGAGGATGAAGAAGAAAAGAAATAAAAAACCGTAAAACAAGAAACAAAAGATAAAAAGTAAATTTTAAGAAAAGCATTAGCGTTGGGCCTCACTCCAAAAGTTGAGGCGAGAGTCGGCATCGTCTCACTCAGACTTCCCTGGAGTCTGAGTCTGAACCCAAACGATTTACATTTGAACTTAGAAACTCAAGAGATGGCCTTAATCTTATCGATTCTCCGAGTAAAGTACACAAGCGAGCTCCCATGGAAATTGTATGCTGTTTTAAATCAAATCCAGTGGCTTCTAGATGTAAGTGCATGCAAGTCCATTTCTCCTATTTACCTTACTGTGAAGTTAATCTCATACCAAGAAGATAGAAGACTAACAAAGTGATGCTTTTGTTCCTAAGTCAAAAATTGACATATAAATATTAAAAACAACTACTCGTGCTAATTAAAGACTAATAAAGTATCAACAACTCGAGTAAGACTCAGTTCAATAAGCAAAATAAGTCCAGTCAGGCTTTAGCTTCACTTAAACATCTTAACGAACAAAACGAGCAAGCAAGAGCGTTTCAACGTGTGCATGACTAATCAAAAGAACGACATGGTTCATTAAATATAAAAAAGAAGAAGGAAGATTTTTACCCCATTCAGCGAATTTTACCAATTAGTGTATGTAACGGACAAGAATTCATGTCTTGCAAACAATGGTTAAAACCTTTGACTAATGAAAGCCCAAAGAATTTCCAATCAATATTATATTCACCTAATCCCCTACCAATCTTAAAAGTTATACCACTTCCAAACAATGTCAAAAATCGCCAAACCATTACCCCTCTCTCCCAAAAAAAAAAGGGCCATATTCATGTGATGGCAATTTTTATTAAAATTTATAAGACTAGATTATAACCCCTTACCTTAAAATAAAAATTAATACAAATAATTTGCCATTTGGGCAAAATAATATCTTCCTCATTTGACGGTCAATGAAGTTTATCCTTGCAGATACTATTAAATATTCACTCACTGTCAAATCCTACTGGTTTATAGGGACATTAACTTTTCTCCTATATAAGCCCTCCAAAAATCCCTTCAAAAGCAGCAATAATATTGGAGTTGAACTTGTACAATACCAAATAGGCAATTACACATTTTGTGAAAAGAGAAAAACAAAAAACAATGGAGAAAAAGATGGTTGTTCTACTTGAAGCTCTAGAGGCCAAACCCCTACTAATTTTCTTCTCAATCCCTCTCCTGTTCTTGTTCTTGCTATCCAAATTTCGGCGTAAGCCATTCCCTCCAGGGCCGAAGGGGTGGCCTCTGATAGGAAACATGGGCATAATCGACCAATTAACCCATCGCGGGCTTGCCAATCTCGCCAAGCGCTACGGTGGAATCCTCCATCTCCGCATCGGTTTTCGCCACACCGTTGTTGTATCAAGTCCTGATGTCGCACGCGAGGTTCTCCAAGTGCAAGACAATATATTTGCCAACCGCCCTGCCTCCATCGCTATAAGTTATCTAACGTACGACCGTGCTGACATGGCGTTCGCCCACTACGGCCCGTTTTGGAGGCAAATGAGAAAAATATGTGTCATGAAGCTCTTTAGCCGCAAGCGAGCCGAGTCATGGGACTCGGTCCGCGACGAGGTTGATGACATGATACGGACAGTAGCAAAAAATTCGGGCACGCCAGTGAACATCGGTGAGCTCGTGTTTGGCTTGACGAAAAACATCATTTACCGTGCGGCTTTTGGGTCGATTTCGCACGAGGGGCAGGACGAGTTTATAAAGATCCTACAGGAGTTTTCGAAGCTTTTCGGAGCATTTAATATCGCGGATTTCATACCGTTCTTGGGTTGGGCGGATCCACAGAGGCTGAGTACGAGGCTGACCAAGGCTAGGGCGGACCTAGATGGGTTCATTGATTGTATACTCGATGATCACATTGAAAAGAAAAAACGTGGTGAGGTACAAATTGGTGATACGGACATGGTTGATGAATTGTTGGCTTTCTACAGTGAGGAAACAAAGATTTCGGACACTGAAGAATTGCAAAATTCGCTTAAGCTAAATCGGGACAACATTAAAGCTATCATCATGGTACGCTTTTTATTACACTTTATAAACTTCTTATTTATTCTTGCGATTTATGGTACCACGCTTTATTACAACTACATCCTATTGATCATAATAATTCTTGCAAGAGACAAAATAATTACTACTTACTTTCGGAAATTAATTATTTTTTTGACTTATCTACCAAATTAGGATAAATTTTGTTAGGTAGAAGTGTAATATATACTCGGATGCAATTAAGAAAATATATTAATGCATACTTGGACGTGTGATATTATAACTCGTTTTGATTAATCGTGTATGTCATATTTAAAGTTTAAACATTCAAAGTCATGTTTTGTCCCGCCAATCATGTATATTGTAGTATTTGATAATTTTATGATTGGTTTTCTCATTTTCTTGGGCAAAAGCTTCTCTCTTTTTCAATACTTCAAAGCATTCTAAAACAATCCATTTTAATTTCTTGATATATATACCTACTTAATTTTCTTTTCCCTTTAAATATTTGAACGTTCATAAATTAAAGTGTTTAATGCAAATAACTCATGAAGTGTATTTGGCATAGAATTAAAATTAGTTCTGTTGCGTTTTATCTAAAACAACACATAAAAACTCTATTCGAATTCAAATAATTCAATTACAATTCTATAACAACCAGTCACTCAGCTTCCTCTTTTGTGATGTGGTCCGGATTTTCTATCCCACTTTTAGTTTTCCACTTTCCAAAACATGATACGTACCATTCTGATGTGAGTTTAACTATACATGATTAACTATGATAAAAAGAGTCATCAACTAACCTATCTCTCAACCCTATTTACTTATGAATATGAAACTCTTACTCAATGTTTTCCTCCACGTTATTTTATTTGGCGCCACAAAATCATAGGAGATGCATGTGTTTAATGAGAGACCAGATAGATTAATGTTCTTAATTATATTTTCTAAATGTTTTATACAATATCAATAATATTTATGAGTGAAGATTTAATATCTTTTTTTTATGTATGTGTATATCACCGATGTTCTTAGTAGAATCTTTAATGTTTTTTATTATAATTGTAATGTTTATCTTTCTCTTTTAGTCTTTTTATAACACCGTCTCTCAGAAGACGTACTCATTTTTAATATTTATCCTTAGTCATAAATGTGTAAGCACTTTTTGAGTTATACTAGAGAACACATCTTTACTCAATAGGAGGGACTACTATAAGTCCAAGCATACCTATAGAGAACACATCTTTACTCAATAGGAGGGACTACTATAAGTCCAAGCATACCTATATTAGGAGCTTATTTAATTATGATAATCATGCTATGGTGAGTGATTTTATCAGGAGCTTCTCAGATTTACTTCGGTTTAATTTATTTGAATAAAGAGAAAGGCTTAATCTCGTATAAAGAGAATTTATTAAGACATTTATTTTTTCTTTTATTGTACTATAGTTAATTTATATGTGATTTATAAGAATAAGACACTAATTAAGTCATATAAAAAGTGGGATAGAATATCTGCCCACAGCTGCTGATGACATGCTCATCTGAACAAACGGCAATTTGTTAATCAAGGAATTCATATTTACACGACATGTTGTTTCGTGACATTGTGCACTTATTAACTGATAATTGTAATCATCATGAAGTCACTATGCATTACTCTTTACTCCTCACCGAATTATCTAGTGTCAATTAACTCATAATTAAGATCTAATTAATCAAATAGGCCCTCTCATGTTATTTGGTACTAGGCCCTTCTATTATAGCAAATTGTGTACAGTCATTGAATAAGGCACATCGTACTGTAGAAAATTTTAACATTCTTGATCAGAAAATCTTAAATTTTACGAAAATGTCACAAACTGTTTTTAATGAGTTTGCTAAATGCCAGTGTTTTGCATAAATGTGCGCATGATAAAATTTATAAAAGGTGAACATCAAAGGTCCAGCTCTGACATGAGTTGAGGTTTAGTACGGCATCTGAAGATGGATGCTCCGTCCTTATCAACGCACCACCTAACATAAAACTTTTAGATATCGGATACCCGATCCGACGCATTGTCACATTCAGTACAAACATCATTTAGAATTTTGTATTGTGAATACATATTAAAGTACATCACGTTGTTTACGTCTCTAAATTGAATTTTATAAAGATTAATCGATCAAATTGTATAGCTTATACTTATAGTATATGCATGTGAACATTGTTCATAGATTACCTTTATATATATGAACATGTGGATTTCAAAATCTTAGCTCATCGAGATTTTAGGAGAAAGTTTTAAACTTTTCATTTAGATTTTTTGTGATGTTTCATTTCAATCCGAAACACATTTTCTTTTAATTTACAAGTACGAAATACATTCTGAAATTGACATTTTAATCAATGGTGGCCTGGTTGTGGCATGATGATGAAAGTATAATGTGAACGTGTTGTTCACACTATACTGGAAATGGAGAATCTTGAATTGTTCTGTAATGAATAATGATGACTAGTTTGATTTATTCTGGTAGTAAACATAATTGTAGAATGTTCTATGCTCTGTAAAGATATCAATGTTCTAAGCCGACATATATGCTACAGTAGAAATAGAAATCTGATTTGTTATTTAATGATGAATATTTTGATTTTATAACCAATTTGTAACATAATGGGATGCACATGTTTACAAATGCATCAGGATGTGATGTTTGGTGGAACTGAAACAGTCGCATCCGCAATAGAGTGGTCAATGGCAGAACTCATGAGAAGCCCTGAAGATCTCAAAAAGGTCCAACAAGAGCTTGCTTCCGTCGTCACCCTCAACCGCCGCGTCGAAGAGTCGGACCTCGACAAGCTCACCTACCTCCGATGTTGCCTCAAGGAGGTTCTCCGCCTCCATCCGCCAATTCCGGTCCTCCTTCATGAGACAGCAGAGGATGCCTACGTGTCAGGCTACTACATTCCTGCCAGGGCCCGGGTCATGATCAACGCGTGGGCCATAGGGCGGGACCCTGTGGCGTGGGAGGATGCGGAATCGTTTAAGCCAGGGCGGTTTTTAAAAGAGGGGGTCCCTGATTTTAAAGGGGGGAATTTCGAGTTTATCCCTTTTGGGTCGGGTAGGAGGTCTTGCCCTGGGATGCAGCTAGGGTTGTATGCTCTGGAAATGGCAGTGGCGAATTTGGTGCATGCTTTTCAGTGGGAGCTCCCGGATGGAATGAAACCGAGCGAGCTCGACATGGGAGATGTGTTTGGGCTTACCGCGCCACTTGCCAAGCGGCTTGTGGCGGTTCCTACTCCGAGGCTGATTGGAGGTGTTTATTGAGTTTGTGTTCATATGGATGGATGATCGATCAAACAAGTGTTTTAACTTTGCATTGCAATATACATACTCTATGAATGAATATTGTTTTTTTGGGGGCATTTTTCTTCTTGTTTCAATTTTTTATGTTTTTATTATTTGGAATTTGTTTATATATATTCCCTGGGGAATGATCATTAATTTTGGAAATTTGGAAGGAAATTGTATAAATCAAAATCATGTCATGCGTGGTAAAGGCGAGTTTTAAAAGTTGCTAATTATTATTTTAGTTGTTACTTCGTTTTTGCGTGTGATGAGCATAAAGATGGAGATCGTGGACATATAAAGTTAGCAAGAATGTGTGAATAGAAGAAGATTTTGAGTAATTGTGAGATGTTGGTTGGTAATTTCTGCATTATGACTCGATTTCGATTTCGATTTCGATTTCGACAGGAGTGTTGGTTTTCATGGCAAGCTCCTTTTGTCAAATGTCACTTGTAGAAATCAAACAAAATGTGGTATTAATTCAGACCAAATGGTTGCATAAATTTGGTGGTCACAGATCACGGAAAGAGGCCCTTATAAATGCTTGATAAGGTTGCAGATCAAAATTCCATGAAATAGTAGGTGGAGATTCGTTCTTCCTGATTTTCTTTCAAAAGTAACGTTATTTCCTTGTTTCTTCGACTGTAGTATTCAAACTGTCATATTTCTACGTAGACTTGTAAAAGATATACTCCAGTTTCGATTTGAAAGTCCCACTTTTCATTTTGAGTTGTTCCGATTTAAAAGTCTCACTTACTTAGATAGAAAATATCTCTTCTATTTTATACATTATCTTTTATACTTTATTCACTATTTCTCATACTCTATTCAATCAAATTCAAAATTATTTATTACATTCTTTTTTACTTTATTACTTTTGCTTAAAATTTATATCCGGTCTCGTAAGACTTTTAAACTTAGACAGAGCGAATATAATTGTTATTATATCAGTTGCCAGTCTTCAAGGGCAGATAAAAATATTTGAAAAAACAAAGAATAATAAGGAAACATACGAACAAAGGATTACTGACCGTCCTACTTCTATTTAAGTCTCCTTAAACGCTTTAAACCAAGATCATTCTGGACTAGCTTCTTGAATTCGGAAAATAGTCTAAATGTACCACCATGTATGAGTGTAACTCCAACTTATGTCCCAACGAAACAAATGAAGAAAAGAACTAGCTAGTAATATTTAGGTATACATATGGATACACATCATGCATACGTGTGGTGATGTATGCACATAAAATATTATGTTATCACTTATCAGTGTCTAAATCAATGCCCACTAAAACCTCTTGTGATAATCATGTTGAATTCGAGGTGTATTATAGAATCATAACATGACTTAAACACTCAACTTTCTGCAGTTTCTTTATTGGATAATGACATGCAATATGATATCCTATACATAAAATTATCTTAGTATTTGGAAAAACAAAATTAAATAAATGAGAGGAGAAAACATTAAAGTTAGAGTAAGTATGGTGAAAGAAAAAAAAATTCTAATTTATAGAGAAATTCGATTTTATAATAATGAACCGAGTAATAAATTTTATTTAAATAATTCAAATAAACAACAAACTCTCTTTCGAAATTCATTCAACTCAACGATTTTATCTCTCTGAAAAAATCAAAAACCTAGCTACATATTTTTTTCAAAGAGAATTGAATGTTCAAGTAGCTTAATTTAAGCTTGTTAGTTGTTGTTTTAATGTCTTTCATGAAACTTTTAGACCTATTTAATGGTGGCTTGTGATATTAGATTGGCATTAAAAACTATAACATAACATCATAAACTTATCATGTAGGTCTTTAAAACGATCGCAGCCATCACACCATCTTGTAAAAATTAACAAACAAGGTTAAAGCTATAATTGAAACATGCATTTCTGATACAATAAAACTATCATATCATCTATTAAAATATTAACGAAATATGTTAAAACTGTTATAGAAACGTTCAATGCTAATAACTTAAAAATCATAACATAATCTATTAAATGTGTGTTCCGACGGTTTTGTAAAAAACTCGGTCGGTCAGACCATTAAAAATCAACTTTGCTAAAAATCACAATTAAATTTTAATTTTCCTATCTTTTAGGAAAATCTTATCTTTTTAAATACTTTGGGTTAAAGTTATTATAAAATCTCAAATTATTATCAAGAGCTGAGAATATTTACATAAAAGTATCTAATTTTTCTATAATAGAATATATACGTTTCACAATTTTTTCAATAATAATTAACGAGAATGAGGTATGAAAATTCGCCGTTACAACGTACACAGTTCTCTATAGAAACAGAGTACATATAACTAACACTTTGGTATAGAACTAACGTCATTCGCAATGGTGACGCCCCATGACGCGCACCACGACGCATCGTTGCACGTTTTTTTACAGTGGTGATGCGTCGTCGCCACATCATGAAATTTTTTAAATTTTTTTTAATTTTTTAATTTTTATTTACATATTATTCATATTATAAGAGTGATTAGATGTTGAAATGAATAAAATTACATTTTTTAAGTCGTTTTTTTTAAGGTTTAAACTTCAAATATATATTAAATAT